>JAYESA010000015.1:33246883-33309118 GCA_036927795.1 Iris macrosiphon | reverse complement strand
ATGTCTTTTCTTTTTCTTTTTCTTTTTCTTTTTCTTTTTTCTTTTCTCTGTTCAACAAACTTGGACAAACTTGTTCGGTAGGAGGTGAAAGGCGACCAAATGACCCTTCATTTAAAAAATATATGTAATTTAAAGTATAATTTGACTATTGAGCCCAAGTATTAGTACTTTCCTATGATGTTCTCTCGGATGTACAAGCATAAGGAAGATGGAGAACTTACTAGCTCCAGCTGCCACTTCCGTAACTGGTCGGAACTCCCGGAACTAGTCCTCTTTTCCGTCCAGAGACGCCTCCACTTCCTCGACTTCCTCTCCTTCTCCTCCATTTGTCGCTCATGGCGTTTCCTCTCCACCACTTCCGACCTCCGTAGCATTTTTTCCTTTCCCCTCTCCTCCTCTTCTCTCCGTCAGAAACCCTAATTCTCCTTTTTTTTCGACTATTCCAACGAAACACCTCATCTTCCACTCTCACTCTCCCACCAGCAACCATCAAATAAGAGTTGGAAAGTGTTACGTTCAGGCCACCAACGATTAGCGAGACTTACAACTAAACTAAGATCGTGGATTAAAAATTTAACCTGATCTATATAGTGGAATCCAAAGGATTGCACGAAAACTTTTTGGACAGGATTTAGCTCCCACGTACGATATTTTGTTTGGTTCCGCCAATGTACATGGATCCGGATTCGTAAAGCAAGATCATGATTGTATAACTATATATAAAAAATGTGCCATGTTTATGTGAAAAATTATTTAACTTGCAAACTTATAATTTAAAAATTATCTTCACTAAATATCCGACTAGATATGCGATCTTCACGTTGCTTAATAATAAGGTCAGCAGTCGGTCCACCAGGAATATGGTCATCATTTTGGTTAGCCATCGGTCACTACCATATTTCTAGGATGAGGATATTTTTGTCATTTAGCATAATTTATATTTAGTGATTAAATATTTAAATATTGTGCTACTAATTATTTATATAGTGTTTTGCTATTTATTATTAGTTAGTAGGCTAGCCTAATTATTTGGACTTGACATTAATGGACCCAATTAGATTGTCATGACACATTGAACCCAACATTGGGTTAGGCCATTAGACTCTTTTTTTTTAGTTAATTAAGGAGATTTGATTATTTTTTATTAGATTAAAAGATTTCTAATATAGCCATCCTAATTATTTTTTCATAACTAACTTGTAGGGGTATTTTAGACTTTGTGCAATTGCTTGGAGGAGGGACAAGAGGGGGGTCGTCCATATGAGAGGGTCTCACTCTCTCTACTCTCATTAATTCAATTCAATTTGAATCCCCAATTGTGTTCTTCCCCAAATTACTTCATCCATCCACCAAATTCACTCTCATTCTCTTTCATTTATATCACCTAAGGAGCATTGGAGCTTGACAAGGAGCACTTGGAGAATGAGCCATTGGATATGAGCTTGTGACCTAATTGTGTCCATTTGAATTTTATATTGGGAATCCATCTCCCAATAGATATAATTCTGATTTTTTTTTCTTAATTAGACTCTAATTCATGCAATTAACCATTAGAAAATCTTCATTGGCTTAGGGCTATCCATAGGAACAAGAACTAAGTTTCATATGACTTGTATTGTGACTTTTACATAGATTTTTGTGTCCAATTTGAAGGAATTCCAAGATTGATGCATCAAGTGTGTGTCATGAGATCAATTAGATCTAATTAGACTTAGATTTATGTTATGGTACTAGGTACACGTCCACAATTAGACACGAGTAGAGCGTATCATGGTATTTTGTGATAATCTATGATAGGGGGACTCATTTTGGTGGGAATCATGCATGATGTTGTAATTACTTTTCAATTCCTTTATAACTAGTTGCATTAGCTATGTATAGATGTTTTTGATATCTATGAATGATAGTTATAGAGAATTGGAGGTTTTGGCACTTCCTTAGAGAGCATATAATAGAGTATCATATTGCATACCAAGTGTTTGGGTTAATACATATGTGTATCATTAGTGTATTGTGTTAGAGAGAGTGTGTGTGTACACTGGTGTTGTATAGTATGAGGTCTGTGAGAATTGGAGAGTGTGGTATATCAACAAATCCTTGGAGTTGAGTATTGTGGTAGGTATTGGTGTACAAGTGTTGACTTGAGGGAGTGTGCATATATGTGGTGTAGTTATGGAGAGTGTGGACTGGTGGCACAGTAGTAGCTAAGTAGAGGGCGTATGTGATGTGGTTTCACAGTTTGGTGCTTGGGAAAAGAATGAGATACAACATCAGTTAACTGAAGAAGGCAGGGAGCATTAGCAATATACAGGGCAACTGCAATAGCAGTTCTGGAAGGGGGGCTCAAGCATTAGTAATACACTCAGGCACTAGTAAATAAAGCAAGCTTGCTTAAGGCATGCATTAGTGGATGCAACATTAGAGCAAAGAAAACAACATCAACTTAGTTGAAAATGCAACTAAAGCAAGAGTAGTAGCAGCAACATATAGCAGTATGGTGCCAGGCAGAGTGCAATGGGGGATGCTCGGGTTTAGGTAGTACTGGGAAGGACTTGGCTCAGTGATGTTAGTGCAAACTTAGTACGAAGTAGCTGCAACATGAATGTGAGCACAACAACTTGGTTCAGTGTCATATGAGCTGTTGTACATACCTGGAAATAAGGATTTGGTACACTGGTGGTTGAGAGTTGTTTGAGAGAGTATGTGGAGTAGAGGGGAAGTAGAAGTTGAATATCATACTTGTAAGCAAGTGCTTGCTGTTGGAAATTGGTTCGTGTTAGTATGTGAGGTATTTGAGTGAGGTTATGGTGTAATATGGTTGAGAGGTGTATAGATGAGTGTGTCACGACCCGCACCCGGAAATTCGGGGCACGAGTGCGTGGGTACGTCCAGCCTACGCCGCAGAGTCGGCGGTAGTACGCTGTCTAGGTCAATTCCAGGTTTACTAAACTAGCTCATTCATAAATAACATAGGCAAGATAATAAGGAGAATTGAACTTAAGATTGCAACTGAAATTAAATGTGACAACAGATTCAAATATTTTAGTACAGGAATTCAAAATGAAATCGGGAACAAATCCGATTAATAAGATAAGAATAAAAATGAAAGATAGCTACTACTAGCTACTCTGCAGCAGGGGTCTCCTGGGTGGGTTCTCCTCATAGGTATCATCAGTCCCCTCATAGGGACCATAATAAGTAGGGGCAAGATCCTCATCATCGCCTAAATCAACAGATCCAGTCAGGAAAGGAGCAAAGTACACCGTGCACAACAATGTTAAACTAAATATTTATGACAATTAAATATTGAATTTCAAGTTAAGAACTGCATAACAGAACATCACTATCTCAGAGTTAAAGTTGTAAGCAGGAATACGAGAAATGCAGAAATAAATGAAACAGGAATTGAAACTACAACAGTCAGCAAGATATATAACAAGACCAGAAACTATCTGTGTGAACTTGTGTTTGTTTTTAGAATACATAGTTGGCATGTAGGGGTTTATAAGGCTAATCCGGCCGTCATGAACGGCTATTAAACAGGGGAAATCGAGATCCGGCTGAGGCACAGTCGTGTACCAACAGCTATTAAACATGACAAGGGGAAGGGTAAACTACATGCCTTCTAGGTATTCTCCCACCCGACATGAAAAACAAGACAGGAACTCCAATATTCAAGACATGAATTCCAGCATTTCTAACACTAGGTGTAATCATCAAGGGTACATGTAAGGCAGGGAATTAATTATCACAATATAAAAAGATTAACTTGAAGTGCAGGTACTTGCCTGTTGTTTGGATCTGATTAATATTGGCTCTCGGGGGAAAAATTCCAAAGATGAGTCCAAAAGCTGAAATAGACATTACCAACACGCTCAGAAGATGACAAATAGCTAGAAACGCCTGTCCTTGGGTCCAATTTGGAGACAAGGACAAAAACGACAGTTTCGGGTCAAAACGGGGTCCGCCGGTGGGCCCGCTTTGCACCGAAAAATGTGTCCGGGTCAAAGGTCTCCAAATTTACCAAACTTAGTGTCAACAGGTCAGGAACGCTGATACGAACCCAACGGAACTTTCAGATTTGGATTCCGATGAGCCGAACACAAAATCGCCCGTCGAGCGGGACCTGTGGGGCCCACGACACGCGATTTCGTCAACGTTCTCAGAATCGAACCAAACTTGACCCACAGGACCAGCGTATCGCTACGAGTCCGATGGCGCAAGTTTCGTCTCGATCCGATGTGTGTGCACGAAGTTAGGGTGAATTACAAAAAAGACGGATACGGGACGATGTTCGCGGATACGCGTTGATTCCGGTGTGCACGCACACCCGAATCAGCTTCCACGAAAACTCACACGTCCGTATCGACGATGCGTACGTATCTGTGAAGACCGCACGCGACCAAGTCGTCCCATTTGGCGGGGCGTACTCAGTTCCGGGGTGAAACAGGGTCTGGTTTTTCCTGTTTTTGGATCGCGGTGTGCGATCACCACAGGATGCGATGCCCCGAACAGTTTGTCCGGACACCGAGAGGGTCATACAGGCTTCACAACGCAATTTGCGGAATCGAAAACAGAGCTACGAGGCGAAAGTTACACGCACCTGAAGGGGACCCAAAAATTTAGGGTCGAGTCATGTCCGACTCGTGTCGGACACGGAAATTGGGAATTAGGGTTAGGGTTAGGGTTCTCGTCGGAATCCGGCGGAGGGCGGCTGCTGGGCGGCCGGGCTCGGGGGCACGCGGTGGAGGGCGGCGCGGCGTGGCAGGGGACGCGTCGGCGGCGGCTCAGGGCGGCCGGAAGGCGGCGGCTACGGCTTGCTGCGGCTGGTGGCTGTTGCTGCTCGAGCTGCGGGGGTCGACCGGAGGGCGGCGCCGAGGGAGGAGGGAGGCGCTGGCGGTACGGGTGGAGGAGCTGGGCGGTCGGCGAGGCGGTCGGCGAGGCGGGTGGCGAGTGGAGGAGAGCAGCGGCGGAGCGGGGCGAGGGTTAGGGTGGAGGCTGGAGGAGGAAGACGGAGCGTCGGGGGTTTATAAAGGAGGAGGAGGAGGGGGTTGGCCGGGAGAGGCGGAGCGCGGGGGCGACGTGGAAGCGGAACGCGCGGCGCTGCGCTCGCGGCGGCCGGCGCTGGACGCGGGGTCGTGGGGGGCTGGGGGAGACCGGGTCGGGGTGACGGGCTGGCGGGTCGGGTTCGGGTGCGCCCGACCCGACCCGACCGATAGGGTTGGGTCTGGGCTAACGGGCTGGGCCGCGGCCCAATGGGCCAGGGCGGCCCGCGGGAAAAATAAAATAAAAATAATAAATAATAAATAATAATAATAACAGTAAATTAAATAATTAATTAAAATTAGTTTTTAGGTATTTAAAAATAGGTCTGAGGCCCAGAAAAATCCAGAAAAATTACCCTAAGTCCAATTCTCCATTTTACACCCAAAAATGTTATTTTCATGATATTTTAATATTATTTATTGCCAATTAAAAATCATTTTTTAATTGAAAATCTTGATTTTAATTACAGAAAATTCCCAGAAAATTCCAGAAAGTTGGGAAAAATCCAAGATTTAATAATTTGAAAATTCGGGGGTTTACAGAGTGAGTGGTGGCAATGTGTGTTGCTTGGGTATTAATGTAGTGAGGACTTGAGGTATCAGTGAGGCAAGATAATGAGAAGTTTAGAATGTTGTGGGATTAGTATTATGTAATATTAGTTCCTGGCTTGAGGAGAGTTTCACTGCAAGCAGATGGGCTTATGAGCTCGAATTCAGTAAAGAGGCAAGATGCAGATATAGTATAAGGGTGCTGGATACGCAGGCAATGAGAGAACATGTGCACCTATGTGAAGGCAGTTAGCAGCACATAATATGGACTATGGAGGCTCGGGTATGGAAGATTGTTGCACAGTTGAACCAAATATCCAGGGGTGCAGACTTGAGGGTAAGGCACTATGTAAACAAGCTTGTGAAGGGGAGTACAATATCGATAAAGTATGAAGTTGTGCCAGTGAAGGCATAAGGGTAGTAGTACTGATATCAGGTAATTGGTATGGTATAGGTAGTGATGAATGTTTGAGATATAGATAGCAATGAGTGTAAGTACCTATATTACATATGTATGATATATAGTAAGGTAAGGTTAAGTACTAAGTTATATAGAAAATATTATAGATCATTATATATATATATATATATATATATATATATATATATATATATAAGTTATTTAATAATATTAGCTACTTAGCTAATACTTTAAGTATTGACTTAGAAACCTAAGTGTAGCCTAGTAAAGCCTAGAATGAACTAGTATAACCTTGTAATTAACCTAGAAATGGCTAGTTTGACTAGAAATGGCCTAGAAAACATATTTTGCCTCTTTTAGCATATTTATCATTTTCTTACACCCAATGACTTGATATTTCATATATAGGTCTGTGTGATACTAGCTTGAGCATCGAGTTACATCATTTGCTCAGGACCAGGGGCAAGTACATTCTCTGATAGTTTTTCATTTATGATATCTTCTATGTTTCTTGTATTTAGTAGATATCCTTGACTTCTTGACACATGGTTACACGGATTGATATTTTTTGGATCCCGTCATAAAATATTATTTCTGGCAGTTCATGGCGTATCTTGTACATGCCATGTTGCTCTTGTACTTGTATGGACACTGATTCATGGGGAGACTAGCTACATTTTCAGAGAATCATGTGTCGTAATGTGCTATGATTGGATCCACTATACTGGCCGGGGTTGAAAAGTGTTAGTTAGATATGTGATCATACCCACCATGTACGAGTATTCCTGTACAAGTGTCCTTTTAGTGTTAATCATACACCTCACATATGATTAGCCGGGACATGATTCATGTACAATTTTTCAAGCCAATCACATGTCGAAGCTAGTACTCACTCACTTAGTTAGTTGTATTTTCTGACTCCTGTATATGATGCTCATCTCTCTTATACTATTTACAATATTTCTATATTCTATATATTTTTTGCTCATGCTCTATTTATCTTATATATTCTCTCTATTTACTGTTACATAGTCTTTATCATTTATTTGGAACTACTGTTAGAGGTGCATTTTGTTCCAATCATGACTTGATATATTTTTCAGATGATTTAGATGACTGGTATCCTACACACTATGGACCTCATGACGTAGTGGGTGTAGAGTTAGAGACGGTGGCTCAAGAGGAGCCGGTACCGGGAGATGATCAGCTAGTTGCAGATTGTTAGACTATTGGATTGGTTATGTCTCAATTTAGACGTTTAACATGTATTATATTGAGACTATTGTGCTAGTCTATTAGACTTGGATATGAGATGTATTTGTGACTGTGATTTATTTTTTTCTTTTATTTCATATCGTGCTACATCTTCCTCTAGTTTATTGTGATTGAGTATTGAGTATTATTTTTTCCTCCATTTAAAGTTGAGATATCTTGGCAGATACATATATATATTATGAGAGATGTTTAGATAGTATTGTTGACCTAGATAGTGTTCTACCGCCGATGCTGCGACGTAGGTTGGACGTACCCACATTCTCGTACCCTTACACCAGATGCGGGTCGTGACACCATCTACAAAATTTTTAAATTAACTATGATCATTAACGATTCATATATACGCCTACAAATATAAACATATTGTTAACGATAAAAAAAAGCTAGATATACAAAAAATTTACATAGATCGAATTTTTCTGTTCTTTTTTATTTGTTTTATCTTGCTTCTTGTAGGGGGAATAAGGGAAGGAACGAATGAAGTGGGGAGAGTAGATGGTGTTGTGTTGTGTTGTGTGTAGAGAAGGGGAGGAGAATGGAAACGTTTATAGTGGAGAAAGGGGAGGGTAGGGGGTGGGGGCGGAGTAGGGGGGGCAGGGAGGGAGGGTCTTCGAGGGGGGTCGGGAGACATTTGAATGGAGAAAATGCTGCCAAAATAGTTGGCAAAAAATTCATCCGGCAACTGAGTTGGCGAGACCCTCTGCCAAGTCAGCTTGGTCGCTAACTCAGTTGGCGGACCATGTGCTGTTCACCAATTAAGTTGGTAAGATATCCCCCTCCAACTTAGGTTCGTCAATGAGTTGACGAGTTATTTTTTTGCATACAATTTTTTCCAACATTTTTCTTAGACGCTATTTTAGAAAACTTTCTCCCTTTGTATAAAATAGTTGGAGGTAAGTCTTTCCTTCTTCTTTTTTTTCCTCTGTTCAACGAACTTTAAATGGGCTAACTTGTATTGTAGGAGGTGAAAGGCGACCAAATCTCTTAATTTAAAATAAAAAATTTGTAACTGAAAGTATAAATTGAGCCGAGTATTAGTACTTTTCTATGATGTTCTCTCTCGGATGGATAAGCATAGGAAGATGGAGGAGGTCTTACTAGTTCCAGCTGCCACTTCCGATAACCGGTCGGAACTCCCGGAACTGGTCCTCTACTCCGTCCTGAGGCGCCTCCGCTCCTTCCCCGACTTCCTCTCCTTCTCCTCCGTCTGTCGCTCATGGCGCACCCTCTCCACTACTTCCGACCTCCGCAGCACTACTTCCTTTCCCCCTCTCCTCCTCCTCTCCCCATCCCTAACCCTAAGAACAGTGACGTCGTCGTCGTCCTTCAAATCCAAGGTCCCGTCAGAAATCCTAACCCTCCCTTTCCTCGGCTACTCCAACGGACACCTTATCTTCCACTCACCCACCACCAGCAACCGCCACCTCCTCCTCGCCAACGTCTTCACCGGACACCTCACTCGTATCCCCTCCCCACCCAACTCCCTCCGCAGCGCCGCCAGGGGCGGCGGCGGCCGCTTCCGTATCGCTCTCCTCCTCGCCGACACCGATCTCATCCTCGCCGGCACCGATCTCATCCTCCACTACCGCTCGGCCACCCGCTCCTGGCACGAACTCCGCCACGGCGCCGCCTCTCTAGCCCTCTTCCAGAACAAGATCTACTGCGTCGATCCCGCCCTCAAGAGACTGACAGTAATCGCTACCGAATCGGAACCCACGATGGAGGAGGAAGTGCAGCTGCCCGTGCTCTCGGGGCCGCTTATTCTCTGCCGCGACTTCGGCTACCGCCTCGCCGCCTCCGGCGCCGACCTCCTCCTCCTCCGCTCGGCCTTCCGATTCTCCGTCCCGCACTTCTATCCCGTCGCGCGGACGTTCGACGTGTTCAGACTGGACCCCGAGAGGTCGGCGTGGGAGGAGGTGGGGAGCCTGGGGGACCGCTGCGTCTTCCTCGACGCCCCGGGCGGCTGCGCCACTGCGTGCCCCGAGCCGGGCCGGTGGGGCGGGAGGAGCGGATGCGTGTACGTCGCGGGGCCCGGATGCGACGACGGCTGGGCGGTGGTCCCGGTGGACGACGGCGGAGATCGTCGGTTCGAGATCGGCTGCAGCGGCGCCCGCGACCTGAATAGGAATCTGCCTCGGTGGCCTTCGTCCGTCTGGGTCTACCCTTCTGAAATCTCTTAATGTATTTATTATAAGAACTGGAAATCATTAATACTAAGTTAGTTGTTAGTAAGAAAGGGAAATTACTTCCTTGGCTAGACTAGACGTATGATCTCGAAGATCAAATTGCAAAAAAATTGTGAGATAGTGGGTTCAAATAGCATATAATGTATAATACATAAAGACTCGAACGTATTGTCAGATATTGCAAAAAAAAAATTTGTTGTAATCTCAATTTGTAAATTAATATTGCATGAATAAAAACTTATTTCAAAATAATATAAAATATTTTAAAATAAATTTATTTTTTAAGTTTGTAAAATTTTGTTGAGTTAGAAATGTATAATTATTAGTGGCAGTAATTATGTCAATGGGAGAGATGTATAATTTACATATTTTATTTCTACTTAATTTTAGAGTTATTTATATTTATCCTTCATCTTCTTCCAATTGCTGATCATATTTCCACTATTCTTCTATTTTAATTTTAATTAGTGTTATCCTCCCTTTCCTCCCATTCTTTCATAGTCTGTTAATCAATGTACTAGTAGTTACCTAAAAAAAAAGTCTAATTTTAAAAAATTGGAGGGTAGTACTTATTAAAATAAAAATAGAGGACAGTGAAGATATGATTAGCAATTGAAAAAATAAAAATAAATACAAATTATTGTATAGTCAATTTTTTGTGCGAGACTGTACTTACAGAAAAAAGGGAAACGATGGGTCTTGCGTCTCTCACTCCTTTCTCCAGTTTTATTTGTCATGTTTCTTTTTTTATATATCTCTTCACTAGGGTATTTCTCCTCCTTTCAATAGACTTTATGGTGTGTTTGGTAGGAGGAAAAAGTGGAATGGATGATATATTCTCTTGTTTGCTATGAAAGAAAAAGTTAATGGAAGAAAAAGTGGAGGAATTAGTTTTCCTTCATAACCTAAGAAAATCAATCCCCCCAAAAAGTGAAAGAAAAAGTGAGTCATTTTAATTTACAATTATACCCTATATGAATTATACTATTTTAAAGTAGTTAAACAAAGTCAAATGATAAATAAATATTGTTATTTGAGGATATAATTGGTAAAGCCTATATTTTTATTTTTCTTTCTTCCACTTTTTCTTCTATACCAAACAAATGAAAATGTATCAGTTCCATTTTTCTTCCATCCTAACAAACACAAAGGAAGAAAATAATCTTTCCTTTCCATATGGATGTAAAGTATCTCTTTGCTTTTCCTTCCATCCATTTTTTTCATCATTTCTACCAAAGAGAGCCTTAGACTTCTTCACCCCATCTACCCCCATTTATCCTCATCGATTTCTTTCCTAAGGTTGTGTTTGATTGGATTTTTTCTATGGAAAATATTTCCATCACAAATTTTTCACCAATTGTAATGTTTGATAGCTATATTTTCCATGGAATTATTTTTCAAAAAACTATCCATTTTCATTTTTTTTTTTAAATAATGGAAAATAAAACTTGCCAAACCCGTAGAAAAATATCATTTTCCATGGAAATGATATTTTTTTTTGGAAAATAATGGCATTCAAACACCAAATTAAGTTTTTCATGAACAAATTTAAAATTCCATGAATTTTTTTTTTAGGAAAATAATTTCGTGTATTTATTTTTTTCCACATTTTTCCAACTTGCAATCAAACACACCCTAAGTGTTATGTTCAAAGACTGGATAAGGAAATCCTAACCCTAGGTCAGCTCAGTCAGTCGAGAAGGTCCGCCACTGGCGCCCTACCCCGAGCTCCGTGTCACGACTCGCGCCGAGTGAAGGGGCACGAGTACGTGGGTACGTCCAGCCTACCTCGCAGCATCAGCGGTAGAACGCTATCTAGGTCAACTAACTATCGATCTTACACAATGATATGAATCCTGTCAATGATATCTCAGCTCAAAGAAGGAGGACAATATGATATTAATGATAATGATAAATACTCAATCACAAGCTAAAGCACGATAAGATATCAAAAGAAGTCTAACATACTACAAAGTCTAAACATCCAAAATCAACAACAATAATAAAGTCTCAATGTATATGTCGAAAATAAATCTGGTACAAAAAGGCTAATAAATACTAAATAAGATAACCATTGATTCTGGCTAGGCCTCCCTGCAATCACTCCTGATCTACTGGGTCAAAGTCTGCACCATCAACCTCCTGTAAACTCCCTCGACCAGATTTCAGTAATTTAGGACTAGTTTTGACTAATTAGAATTTTTACAACTTTTTAAAAATTTATTTATTATATATTCTATTAATTGTGCACTTGTCAATTACACAATTAACTAGGGCACTACACTAGCTGTTAACCCTAAACAAAATTCACATACCTGCCCTAGACATATTAGCCTATTTTTTCTACTTTTTGTGCAACTCCCAGATACCTTGTTTGGTGCTTCATTTTAGTCGCACAAATATCGTTACAAAACATTCGTATTTATTTCCTAATTAAATTACTGCTCTTTACCCACCTCTGTACCCTAGGGATTTGAGGACCAGTAGGCACCTGTTTTGCCCAAACAAAAATACAATAATATTCTACTATAATTGTATTACAATTATCGTATTGACATCGTAGAAAAATTATGACCCTAACTGCCTCTAAATAATTAGTGAACACCGTGCGCAGTATTTATTAAATAAATACGGTGACCCGTATCACCTACAGAATCAGACCCTGCATCTGTCCAGACTCACCCCCACACTTCCCAAGACATTTCCCCAGCTGTTTCCCTCATTTTTGTACAATTCAGTATTTCAGGGAATCAGTATTTTAAATCAGGTAAATTGCGAAATTACGCAAAATACTAATTTTATGCTTTTACGCAATTTATGAAAAGTTAAGGGTTTTTATGCAAAAATACATGCAAGGTGGCATAATCTTATTGGTTAGTGAATAGGTGTATGGGACCCACCCAAAACATCCAGAAAATTCAGTCAAAAATATCCAAAAAATTAAATTTACCAAAATAACCCTGAACTTCCCTTTATTTACCAAAATGCCATTAACCCTAACCCCTATAAAACCCGACCCCCCTATTCCCGGACTCCTCACAGCCACCACCAGCCACCGCCTCCGACCCAACGTCCGGCGAAGCTCTCGCCACAACCCTCCCCTTTCCTCCGACCACTGCCACCCCCTCCGGCCACCTCCTCCGCCGTGGACAGCCCCCGCAACCCCAAACTCCCAACACCACCACCCACAGCCACCACCACCCGAACCACTTCCCCCACCGCCTCCGGCCACCGTGCACCGCCACCACCCCCACCATTCGACTCGCCACCCTCCCCTCCACCGGACCACCCCCCCCTCACCGCCCCACGACGCTCCCTCCGGCCGCCCTCACCTCCACAGTGCCCCGGCCCAGCTCTCGACTACACCACCACCCTCACCTCCGACAGCCTCCAGCCACCGCCACCACCCTCACCTCCGGCCCAGCTCTCGACTACACCACCACCCTCACCTCCGGCCGCCCTCACCTCCATATTAATAATTATTATATATAATATATAAGTATATATACATATGTATATAGTTATATATAACATATTTATTTATATGTTATATATTATTATTATGTAATAATTATTAATATGTATATATGTATTTTAATTCTGTTTTACTTATATATATATATATGTATTCATATATTTATATGAATGTTATGTATATTTATATGTATATATATATATAACATATTATATATATGTTATATTATTACTATTATATTTATAGTATATATGTATGTATATATACTATGCATTTTCTTTTATTTATTTATTTATATGCACTTATTTATATATATATTATTATATATAATTATTATCATAGTACTGGATATACAGTACATATATTATATATATATATATTTATATTATCTGTGCTGGATAATACAGCCTACATATATATGTAAATTCATAATTCTTGCACTGTCTTTCAATTTATTATATATATATATATATATTATCTATATATATATCATATGGTACTATATAAATACAGTACCTAAGTTATATTTTCTGTACTGTCATTTCATTTTATTATTATATATATTATATGTATCAGTGGATATACCCTGATTGTTATATTATATATATCAGTGGATACACCCTGATAATATTACTATATATATATATTACATAGCAGTGGATATACCCTGCTACTATTAAAATTGCTATATATATACACCTGCATTTTTTTCTGTTCTTTATATGCTATATATACTGTTATATATATTATATCTATATATATATACATACTATATATATATCTATATTATATATGTGTATATATATATGCTTTATATTACAACCATGATATTCACGAACCCTGTCTGTTTTAACAGAAACCAACTCCAGCACAGCCAGTGACCCCCTGTCACAAGCACCTCCAAACCTGAGATCAGGTTATCAATACTATCAGGGAGTAGGCAAGTATACCTTGCCAAGTCACTGTTTAAATTTAATTATTGATATCTGCTTGTTCCTGAATTTCATATAGCAATGATTACCTGAGACTGCCTTGGGTACAGTCAACTGTTAAGTGGACAATTAGTATAATTAACTTAGTTTTACAGTCCCACCAACAACTGTGAGAGTATACTGATATTCTCCTAGACCCTATCACGGGAACACGCAACATGGTTGCAATGCATGTTGGGATGCGAGATGCGTAGTTGATTAGCTACCAGTACGTGTGACCCGCATCACGGATTAGAATAATTCAAGAATAGTATGATTTGACCTTTAGTTTCATTGGGATGCGAAAGATAACTAGTAGACGTATGGGACACCCCCTCCATAAATGTTTTATATCTTCGTACCAGTGATGGTCGATTGCAGAGTGCCCTTGAGTCAGGGGGCATACGACACATATACTAGCCAGTCACCACGATTGGTGAATTACGTCAGCGTATGTCTAGCCTACACATTCCCATGCGTACTACAAGGTCTTTACTTGCATTTCACTTAGAATGGTTAGCACCCTGTATTTATTTTCTTATTTCAGTATTTACATACATGGCATGTCATTTTATGTATCTTGTTATGTCCCACTGAGGACCTGGTTCCCTGCCAGATCTAGACGAGGCTTTCTACCCCACTGTGTACGGCCCTAATCAGGAGGCCAGATGTGCTACCGAGGAGGAGCTCGAGGAGACCCCCTCAGAGTATGCTTGACCCTAGAGGCCTGCCACCTAGAGATGGAGATGTTTTTCTCAGATAGACGCTGCTTAGTCTATCTGATTTTTCTGCGCTATTATCAGTTTTTGTAGTAGGCTTGTATTCTCACCAGTTGTGTACTGTATCAGACTCAGTTATATATATATTCAGCACTTGCTTTTCTGACATTTTGTTGTGGATGAGATAGATTTGACTGTGTTTTACATGTAGTATTTTAGGACAGCGTAGCACGTTCCTTTGGGTCCATTCAAAATGGATTAAGCCCTTAGTGACGTGTCAGCTGGCCAGTGACATGTAGCCTAGTTCCTGATATTTTGGGACTAGGGCGTGATACGGTTTTAGTGGTGGCCCATGCAGGTCGAGTTTTCATTGCTAGTGGTATGATGACATGCCCAACAAGCCTGCAATAGGATAGGAATAATAGGTCTCATCCACACTGACACCATCCTTAAATATTTTTTTAATTATTATTTGCATTTTGCTTGATTATCATTTATTATCTCCTTTGTGTTTTCTAATTATTCTATTTTCCTCAGAAATATGGACATACCCGAGAAACCTGCGAATAATGGGGCTGACCAAGCAACAGACCCTTCGCCAAGTGTCCAAGAAACCTCGTCCAATCATCAGAATTCTAGCCAGGAGACGACACCAACACCGCAGGCGGAGACACCTTTGCCTCCACCTCCAGCCTTACCTATCCTGATGCCACAGCTTGAGGGTCAACCTCAAATATTGCAGTTCCTCCAAACGATGTTGCAGAACCAGTGGCAGCAGACTGAGGCCCTGAGACAGTCTCAGTGGCAGCAGACTGAAGCCCTGCGACAGACTTTGATGACGGCCTTGGAGAGAACTACTACTCCGGCACCAGCACCTGTCCAACCAGTGGGCACAGTCAGAGGCTTCCGCCAAATGAGCCCGAGGAACTTCAAAGGCAGCAAAACTCCCGAGGAGATCTCCGACTGGATCTCCAATACCGAAATGCTGCTGGAAGGATCGTAACTCACTCCTGACCTATGGATGACCGCTGTGAGGGTCCAACTTCTCGGCAACGCACATCACTGGTGGGAATCCATAGAGCGCAGCGTCGGCAAGGATCGGACCTGGGAACAGTTCCTGGAGCACTTCAACACCAAGTACTTCCCAGCTACTGTCCGGAATGCCTTGTATTCCCAGTTCCTGCACCTGGAACAAGGGAATATGACGGTAGATGCCTACGACGCGGAGTTTAGCCGACTGAGTCATTTTGGTGCTATTCTGATACCGAACGAGCTGGAGAAGGCTAGAAGATTCAACCATGGCCTTAACCACGAACTCCAGAGGTACACTATAACGCAGTCAAGAATCTCCTACAACGAGGTTCTTACAAAAGCGAGGGAGCAGGAAGCAATTGGTCGAGGAGCCAGACGCACAAATCCAACCTTCTCGGCCAAGAACCAGCAAGGAGCAGGAGGACCTATACGTCGTCCCCAATATCAGACTCAGCAGACGATGGGGCCCTACCAGAAGAAGGAGCTCCCGACTTGTCACTTTTGTGGCAAGAAAGGACATTGGGCCAGTGACTGCAGAAAGAAGCTGGAATTATGCCTGCTATGTGGAGCTAAAAATCATATAATGGCCAGAGACTGCCCACAACGCAGAGATGCAGCACCTCAGCAAGGGCAGAAGCTAGGAGCACAAGCCCAGAAGATGCTACCCTCCACATCAGGAGGATATCAGAGAGGAGCATCTTTGCCTACTCAGGAGGCCCAGTTCAAGGCCAGACAACAAGACGGAGGGCAAAGGCAGGGACAAGCCTTTGCGTTAGCTGCCGTTGCAGAAGAGCCTGAAGGGGAAACTATAACATGTACCATTTTAGTAACATCATTACCTGCAACTGTATTGTTCAATTCTGGGGCTACTTTGTCTTTCATATCCAGTAGTTTCGTAGCCATGCACAAACTAGTCACTTCTCCACTACCTAAGTGCTGGAAAATACTTACTGGAGGAGGCATTGTTCCAGTTACCAACATTATTGAAACATGCCTGGTAGTCATTTGTAGTAGAGGACTAAGAGCGCAATTTTTGGTACTTCCAATGCCAAATTTCGACGTTGTCTTAGGCATGGACTGGCTAAGCCAGAATAATGCTGTCCTAGACTGCCGAAAAGGAAGTGTTATCTTTAGACCCCCAGATCACCCGGAGTTCGAATACGTACGAGGCACCATCGAGCAAGGAGTAGGCCAGACTCCTAGAGCTTACATGGCGATGGAGACAACACTCCCATCAATTATAGCAGAGTTCGAAGACGTATTCCCAGAAGAATTGCCAGGCCTACCGCCTGACAGAGAAGTGGAGTTCATTATTGAGCTGATACCCGGAGCTGCACCAGTATCCTCCAATGTGTACCGACTGGCGAAGAAGGAGCTTGACGAGCTGAAGCTTCAACTGGAGGAACTACAGATCAAGGGATTTGTTCGTCCTAGTGCATCACCCTGGGGAGCACCAGTGCTGTTTGTACCAAAGAAGGACGGGACATATCGTATGTGTATTGATTACAGAGCCCTCAACGCTTTGACAATCAAAAACAAATACCCCTTGCCGAGAATTGACGACCTGTTCGATCAACTGACAGGAGCCGTTGTATTCTCGAAGATAGACTTGAGATCAGGCTATCATCAGGTCAAGGTACGGAGAGAAGATATTCCAAAGACAGCATTCAGGACTCGTTATGGTCACTACGAGTTCCTGGTGATGCCGTTTGGACTAACTAATGCACCTGCCGTATTCATGAACCTGATGAACAGAGTCTTCCATCAATATCTGGACCAGTTCGTGGTAGTCTTCATCGACGACATTCTGGTGTATTCAAAGAGCCACGAGGAGCATGAAGAGCACTTGAGACTAGTGCTAGAGACGCTGAGACGAGAGAGCCTTTATGCTAAGATGAGCAAGTGCGAGTTCTTCCTTGATCGTGTCGCTTTTCTTGGACACGTGATCACAGGAGAAGGCATCTCGGTGGACCCAGCAAAGATTTTATCTGTGGAGACATGGCCAACTCCGATCAATGTCTCAGAGGTGAGAAGCTTTCTAGGACTTGCCGGATATTATCGGAGGTTCACAGAAAACTTTGCAAGAATCGCGGACCCGATTACCCGTCTTACCCGCAAGGAGCAGGAGTTCATATGGTCTGAGGAATGTCAGAAAGCTTTTGATGAATTGAAGAAGCGTCTGACTACAGCCCCCATCTTGACTATACCATCTGGATCCGGAGGTTTCGTAATCTATAGCGATGCATCCGAAAAAGGATTTGGTTGTGTCTTAATGCAACATGGGAAGGTTGTAGCTTATGCCTCAAGACAACTGAGGACTCATGAGAAGAATTACCCCACTCACGACCTGGAGCTTGCCGCAGTTATCTTCGCCCTGAAGCTATGGAGACACTATCTATACGGTGAACGAGTGGAGATTTTCACCGATCACAAAAGCTTGAAATATGTCTATACTCAGAAAGACTTAAATCTGAGGCAAAGGCGATGGCTCGAAGTGATGACGGATTTCGAGATTGATCTGCAGTACCATCCTGGGAAAGCAAATGTGGTAGCTGATGCTCTAAGCAGAAGACCCTCGGCATTCTTTATGATCACCCAACTAGGTCTTCTGAAAGATCTAGAAAAGTTGGGAATATAGGTCATTATGCCAGGAATTGATGGCCAATTATCAAACTACCAGCTGCAATCAACCTTGGTCGAAAGAATCAAAACTGCTCTACCAGCAGATGCAAGATTTCAGAGGCTTCGACAGAGAACAGAGGCTGGAATCCAGACTGGATGTCGCATACACGAAGATGGGACTCTAAGATGTGGAAATCGTCTTTATGTTCCAAATGGAGAACTTCGTAATGAGCTGATGTCAGAAGCTCATAGCTCAACATACTCTATACATCCAGGAGGCACAAAGATGTACAGAGATCTGCGACAATACTACTGGTGGCATGGAATGAAGCGGGAGATAGCACGCTTTGTGGCTAAATGCCTGGTGTGTTAGCAAGTCAAGGCTGAGCATCAGAGATCTGCCGGTCTACTTCAACCCCTCCCAATACCCGAGTGGAAATGGGAACACATTACGATAGACTTTCTTACGGGCTTCCCAAGAAGTCCTAGTGGTCGTAATGCTGTATGGGTGATTGTAGACAGCCTCACCAAGGCTGCTCATTTCCTACCCTTCAGAGTCGGGCAATCTACAGAAGTCTTGGCAGATATGTACATGAAGGAGATAGTACGTCTGCACGGAGTACCAGTCAGTATAATATCTGACAGGGATATGAGGTTTACATCTTACTTTTGGCGAAGTATGCAAGAAAGTCTTGGTACCCGCCTCAAGTTTAGCACCTCGTATCATCCACAGACAGACTGCCAGTCAGAGCGCACCATCCAGACCCTAGAAGATATACTGAGAGCCTGCATGCTTGATTTCAGCGGATCATGGGAAGATCATCTACACCTGGTAAAATTTTTCTACAATAACAGCTATCAAGCGAGCATTCAAATGGCTCCCTTTGAAGCTTTGTATGGAAGGAAATGTCGTTCCCCAGTATGCTGGAGCGATGTTGGCGAGAGACAGATCTTGGGGCCAGAATTGATTATTCGTACGGTGGAGAAAGTAAAGAAGATCCAGGGACACCTACGAGCTGCACAAGACAGGCAGAAGCACTGGGCCAATATTTACCGACGACCTCTAGAGTTCCAAGTGGAAGAGCATGTGTTCTTGAAGATCCCACCTACCCGAGGTACTATCTGATTTGGAGGAAGAGGAAAGCTGAGTCCAAGATACATTGGACCCTTCGATGTGCTGGATCGCGTCGGAGAAGTTGCTTACAGACTAGCTCTACCTCAGACCTTGGAGGGAGTACATGACGTCTTCCACGTATCTCAGTTGAGGAGGTACATTCCAGACCCGAGTCATGTGCTGGACTATTCAGAGATCACCATCGGGCCAAGCTTATCGTACCAGGAGGAGCCCTTAGAGATCCTGGACCGTAGCGAGAAAGTGTTGCGAGGCCAGACTATTCCTCTCGTTCGTATTGCATGGAGACATCATGCACCAGGTGAATCCACCTGGAAACGAGAAGAGGATATTCGACAGCGTTATCCCTATCTATTTCCAAATCAGGATATGTCCAATTATTTCAAACTCAATCTTCAGTAATCATTTAATCAATCTTTCATTTTCATTATATGTTTGTTTTTATTTCGAGGACAAAATATTATAAGGAGGGTAGATTGTAAACTCCCTCGACCAGATTTCAGTAATTTAGGACTAGTTTTGACTAATTAGAATTTTTGCAACTTTTTAAAATTTTATTTATTATATATTCTATTAATTGTGCATCTGTCCATTACACAATTAACTA
Source organism: Iris macrosiphon (assembly GCA_036927795.1). NCBI lineage: Eukaryota > Viridiplantae > Streptophyta > Magnoliopsida > Asparagales > Iridaceae > Iris > Iris macrosiphon. The sequence continues at coordinate 33,289,084 of JAYESA010000015.1, read as the reverse complement.
GGGCACTACACTAGCTGTTAACCCTAAACAAAATTCACATACCTGCCCTAGACATGTTAGCCTACTTTTTCTACTTTTTGTGCAACTCCCAGATACCTTGTTTGTGCTTCATTTTAGTCGCACAAATATCGTTACAAAACATTCGTATTTATTTCCTAATTAAATTACTACTCTTTACCCACCTCTGTACCCTAGGGATTTGAGGACCAGTAGGCACCTGTTTTGCCCAAACAAAAATACGATAATATTCTACTATAATTGTATTACAATTATCGTATTGACACCGTAGAAAAATTATGACCCTAACTGCCTCTAAATAATTAGTGAACACCGTGCGCAGTATTTATTAAATAAATACGGTGACCCGTATCACCTACAGAATTAGACCCTGCATCTGCCCAGACTCACCCCCACACTTCCCAAGATATTCCCCAGCTGTTTTCCTCATTTTTGTACAATTCAGTATTTCAGGGAATCAGTATTTTAAATCAGGTAAATTGCGAAATTACGCAAAATACTAATTTTATGCTTTTACGCAATTTATGAAAAGTTAGGGGTTTTTATGCAAAAATACATGCAAGGTGGCATAATCTTATTGGTTAGTGAATAGGTGTATGGGACCCACCCAAAACATCCAGAAAATTCAGTCAAAAATATCCAAAAAATCAAATTTACCAAAATAACCCTGAACTTCCCTTTATTTACCAAAATGCCATTAACCCTAACCCCTATAAAACCCGACCCCCCTATTCCCGGACTCCTCACAGCCACCACCAGCCATCGCCTCCGACCCAACCTCCGGCGAAGCCCTCGCCACAAACCTCCCCTTCCCTCCGACCACTGCCACCCCCTCCGGCCACCTCCTCCGCCGTGGGCAGCCCCCGCAACCCCAAACTCCCAACACCACCACCCACAGCCACCACCACCCGAACCACTTCCCCCACCGCCTCCGGCCACCGTGCACCGCCACCACCCCCACCATTCGACTCGCCACCCTCCCCTCCACCGGACCACCATCCCCTCACCGCCCCACGACGCTCCCTCCGGCCGCCCTCACCTCCACAGTGCCCCGGCCCAGCTCTCGACTACACCACCACCCTCACCTCCGACAGCCTCCAGCCACCGCCACCGCTGTCGTGGACCTCCGCCACCACCACCAACCTGACCACCACTCCTCCCTCCGTCGAACCCTCCGCCTGAACCGCCGCCTCCGCCACTGCTCCGCCGCCGGCAGCCCCCGCAAGCTGCAGTAGCTGCTGCTGCTGCTAGCAGCCACTGCTGCTGTTGCTGCTCCTCCGGCCACCTCCGGCCGTCTCCGCCGCCGTCCTCCCGCCGTCGACGACCCCTAGGTCCCACCTGTCAGAAGGTATACCCCACCCCTCTCCTTTATACGTATATACACTCAATTTTATATATGTATGTATATGTGTATATAAATATGTATAAATATGTGTATATATGTATATATATATATATATATATATATATATATATATATATATATGTTTATATATATAATATTATATATATATTATTATATACTGTATAAATACAGTATATTTATACAGTATATTGTATATTATTATCACATATATATTATTATTATATATAATATATAAGTATATATACATATGTATATAGTTATATATAACATATTTATTTATATGTTATATATTATTATTATGTAATAATTATTAATATGTATATATGTATTTTAATTTTGTTTTACTTATATATATATATATGTATTTATATATTTATATGAATGTTACGTATATTTATATGTATATATATATAACATATTATATATATGTTATATTATTACTATTATATTTATAGTATATATGTATGTATATATACTATGCATTTTCTTTTATTTATTTATTTATATGCACTTATTTATATATATATATATTATTATATATAATTATTATCATAGTACTGGATATACAGTACATATATTATATATATATATATATATATATATACATATATTATATATATATATATATATATATATATATATATATATATATATATATATATATATATATATATATATATATATATATATATATATATTTTTATATTATCTGTGCTGGATAATACAGCCTACATATATATGTAAATTTACAATTCTTGCACTTTCTTTCAATTCATTATATATATATATATATATATATATATATATATATATATATATATATATATATATATATATATATATATATATATATATATATATATATATATATATATATATATATATATATCTATATATATATCATATGGTACTATATAAATACAGTACCTAAGTTATATTTTCTGTACTGTAGTGGCATTTCATTTTATTATTATATATATTATATGTATCAGTGGATATATCCTGATTATTATATTATATATATCAGTGGATACACCCTGATAATATTACTATATATATATATATATATATAGCAGTGGATATACCCTGCTACTATTAAAATTGCTATATATATACACCTGCATTTTTTTCTGTTCTTTATATGCTATATATACTGCTATATATATTATATCTATATATATATATACATACTATATATATATCTATATTATATATGTGTATATATATATGCTTTATATTACAACCATGATATTCACGAACCCTGTCTGTTTTAACAGAAACCAACTCCAGCACAGCCAGTGACCCCCTGTCCCAAGCACCTCCAAACCTGAGATCAGGTTATCAATACAATCAGGGAGTAGGCAAGTATACCTTGCCAAGTCACTGTTTAAATTTAATTATTGATATCTGCTTGTTCCTGAATTTCATATAGCAATGATTACCTGAGACTGCCTTGGGTACAGTCAACTGTTAAGTAGACAATTAGTATAATTAACTTAGTTTTACAGGCCCACCAACAACTGTGAGAGTATACTGATATTCTCCTAGACCCTATCACGGGAACACGCAACATGGTTGCAACGCATGTTGGGATACGAGCTGCATAGTTGATTAGCTACCAGTACGTGTGACCCGCATCACGGATTAGAATAATTCAAGAATAGTATGATTTGACCTTTAGTTTTATTGGGATGGGTAAGATAACTAGTAGACGTATGGGACACCCCCTCCATAAATGTTTTATACCTTCGTACCAGTGATGGTCGATTGCAGAGTGCCCTTGAGTCAGGGGGCATACGACACATATACTAGCCAGTCACCACGATTGGTGAATTACGTCAGCGTATGTCTAGCCTATACATTCCCATGCGTACTACATGGTATTTACTTGCATTTCACTTAGAATGGTTAGCACCCTGTATTTATTTTCTTATTTCAGTATTTACATACATGGCATATCATTTTCTGTATCTTGTTATGTCCCACTGAGGACCTGGTTCTCTGCCAGATATAGACGAGGCTTTCTACCCCACTGTGTACGGCCCTGATCAGGAGGCCAGATGTGCTATCGAGGAGGAGCTCGAGGAGACCCCCTCAGAGTATGCTTGACCCTAGAGGCCTGCCACCTGGAGATGGAGATATTTTTCTCAGATAGACGTTGCTTAGTCTATCTGATTTTTCTGCGCTATTATCAGTTTTTGTAGTAGGCTTGTATTCTCACCAGTTGTGTACTGTATCAGACTCAGTTATATATATATTCAGCACTTGCTTTTCTGATATTTTGTTGTGGATGAGATAGATTTGACTGTGTTTTATATGTAGTATTTTAGGACAGCGTAGCACGTTCCTTTGGGTCCATTCAAAATAGATTAAGCCCTTAGTGACCTGTCAGCTGGCCAGTGACACGTGGCCTAGTTCTTGGCATTTTGGGACTGGGGCGTGACACCTCCTGTGGTCCATAATATGTGGGACACAAGTCCTCTAAGAAGTCATCTGAAAAATGTTATACAGTCAGGATTGGAGTGAAGTACAAATCAATAGCAGTTCCAAGTTAATTGATAATGACTATAAACAGAAATAGAGAATGTAATACAAGACAAGAAAGCAATGAGCATATATCATAGTATGGTAGAGATGAGACAGATAATCTAGAGCAATATGTCATAAACTGATCACAATAAAATGGAAAAAAGACAATAAAATAGAATATAAAGAAGAATTGTAACTACACTAAGTATTTAAAAACTAGCTAGATATGTGATCGACTTGGGTTGAACATGTCTACTTAAACGTGGATAAACATTGTCTAACTTAAACATTGAACATTGTCTAGGCTTTGAACACACATATCTAGCTAGCACTTCCCTATTTCTTCGACTAGTACAATGGATCCAACCATAACACATTACAATGCAAGGTACTCAATGAATTGTCTAATGTTAAACATTGTCTAATAATCATACGAGAACACGAGAAATAATGAAACAAGAAATAATATCTCATGATTGAAGATCCATATGTGCACTAGCCCATGTACCATCGTGTTAGGAATCATGTAAAATATTTCTAAAAATACTTGTATTATAGTAATTATCAAATAATAGAAACTATCAGAGAATGTACTCGCCTCTGGTCCTGAGCAAAAGACATGACTCGGTGTCCGAGCTAGTGTCACACAACCCTATATATAAAATATCATGCCAGTTTGGTGTAAAGTAGTGGTAAATGAACTAAAATGCACTAAATATGATTTTCTAGGTCACACTAATCCAACTAGGTCAAACTAGGTCTTTACCTTCCTTCTAGGTTGGTTACAAGGGAAAAATAGTTAATACTAGGTTATACCTTAGTTGTTAGGTCCATACTAATCAAACTAGTTAATATCACTAGGTATTGAGTATAACATATATGAACTAGTTATTAATATTAAGCACTTATATATAACACTTATTGTCTCACTATCCTTAGCTAATAACAGAACCTAATCATTATCCTAGTACAAAACCCAATTACCTTGATTCATTGTTACACCAGTATCTTGACATTAACTCCTTACAGAATACTGATCAATAACCTGCCACACACTTAAACCCCCAATTCCTATATACCTTACTCTGAAACTAACTTCTACCCTAATCTTACTGATACTCTAATCTTCAAAGGCCCAGATATACATGTAAGGACATGGTGCACTGCCTACATTAATCTGAGTATATATATATATGTCAGTATAATGCCCCACAACCGCACGGTGCATTACGCGGAGTCTAATTAAACGAGGCAATGGTTGGTTATATTTTGATTTATTAGATTTTGAAGCAAGTATTGATTTGGGTTGGCTTTATGTGCAGATCGCATGCTGAGTTCGATGAAATCAGGTGTTCGTTCAGAGAAGTACTGGGATAACGGGATTGGAGCGATAATGTCGTCTTCTTTAGTCCGATTAGTCAGAATATTTGGAGAGCACGACATGCTCGCACGGTCATACCAATTGAGTAGATCGTGCTTCGCATCGGACTACAGATTCAAGGAATCGACTATATCGGCAAGGTAGAGTGCTTAGCGAATTCAGACTTGGTGAATGGGCTATGTCCCTTCTCATCTACTCCTTCATGCCAAATAATATAGAACACGTAATAGTTTGAATACTTGTACTGGAATATTGGAATCACCACACTGTGGCGTGCATAGAGTGTGCGCCTTTTGGATGGATATAATTTATGGCTTGAGTTGGACTTGCGTTGGGCTGTTAGGCCTTTGAGTAATCATCTTGGTTGGAACATCGAGACACTTCGGGCGAGCGAGTGAGCGTCATCCGTGCACGAGTATAAAGTTGGATCGCTTTGTCAAAAAAAGCGTGCAGTTGTTATTCGAAACAGGGCAACTGCATCGGAGAGGGCATTGTGCGACTATTGGATCATTATGTCACGGAGCATTCGGAGCGAGGTGTTGCACCAAGTGGAGCACTGTGTCAAGAAGCGACATGGTGCCTAATGGAGATAATTTGATAATGGTGCCTTAGAATATAGTTGGAGAATGGTTATGGTGAATTGGATGGATCGAGGTGGGTATCGTTTGGTGGGACGAGAAGGCTCGATTCTCTTATCGTACTTACTGGTTGGAGTATTGCATTGGTCACGGACATGTTGCGCACATAATTTGGTTTCCTAGAACGGGATAGGCTCCGAGGCACCAGGACCGTTCGGCCATGAAGAAAATAAATGGTAACGTGCTTGGGGCACGGTACTTGCAGTTCGAGACCACCAGGCGGGCTAGCTACTTACCGCTGGATCAGATCAAAATACAGTTGGATAGTCCTTTATGGCTTGGTCAGTGATGTTCATATAGATAAGAATTGGTTCGATTTGAGTTTGTGCATTCGTATAGGTGGCGGTGCCACCTTGCCTCAGGCAAGAATGTGTGCATCGATGATTGGATTAGCAAGGATTGGATTATGGCGTGATGCGATAGATTCATGGCTTGGAGTGCAGTATGGTTTGATAGGTTCACGCTTTGCTTCGGGTTTGAGTAGAACATATTTCCTGCTTAATTTAATTTAAGTTGGATATAGCTACTAGTATATTCGCTTGAGTTGAATTCTTGCATGCTTAACCTGCTTACAGTTTTCCTTAACATGTCATACCTCTGCCATAAAATTAATCTAGGATTCAAGTAGAAAGATCACCATATAACTGCTTGCATTCACTATCTATTTAATGTCGATTTACATGAGTAGGTTACCCTGCTCACCAGTACGACTGTGTATTTACCCACGTTTGTGGGCATTATTTTTAGGTATGCAGGTGTAGTGGCTCAGCTTGAATATACGGGACATGATATATGGAACGGTAAGAACCTTTGTGGGCAAGAGAAAGAGCAAGAGTGTTGCATCACCTTTATGGTATTGCCATTTGTACCCTTCAAGAGCTTCACTGCGTATACTCTGATGTATACTTGATACATAATGCTTGACTTTTGCTACAACTTGGTCATTTCGATGATAACCATGACGTTTGACGTCATCGACTTGTACGAGCACAACTCCAGGCTCATACGGTATCATGTTTCAATAAGAAAGATTGTCCTGCAGGAGCGATGTAACATGGTGATTCACGTTCAGCAGGGACGATCGAACTTGCGGGATATTAGGGAGTGACAATTTGGTATCAGAGCGCCCGATTCATTTTTTTGCACTTTTTCTTTGGTTCATCACAAACTCTAAATAGCTTCCGCGTGTTGAATGGCTCTTGGCTTTACTCGGTGCCGCATTGGATGTTCAATACAATAAGTCTATATATTTGTTGGTTGTGCATATTGTTCTTTGTTGCGTTGGCTTTCGTAGGATTTTGATAGAATCATGTAGCATCATTTGGCATTGTTGCATTCATGCAGCAAGTTGCGTGGAATTATTGTATTCGTGTAGCAAGTTGAGAGTTGTCGTTGTCGTTGTCATTGTGTTGGTTTGGTTTGTCGTTCGAAAAGATTTTGGTTGCATCAGTAGAGCGGTTGATTGTCAGACGAGATTGGCTATGTGACATGCTGTGAGTAGAAGCACTGGAAGATAATTGAATGTTGCACGAATTGCTCGTGTAGCGAATGTGTTGGATAGAGTTTCAGTTTTGGCTAGGAATATTAGAGAGAGTATTGCACGAGTTGCTCGTATGGCGTATGTGCTTAACAGATTTGATCAGTGGTTTGAAATACCAAAGAGAGCATTGCACGAGTTCCATGTGCGGCGAGTGTATGAAACAATTGGGTATTGGCTTGGATTACTTGAAAGAGATCGTTGCACGGGTTGCTCGTGTATCACAAGTGTCGGACGGTGTAAAAAATATTTGGAAGTATCAAGAATTGAACACGGCGCAAGTTGCATCGAGCAAGATCGACAGAAGAGTTAGATGATTCATGTGTTGCCTGAGTTTCATGAAAGACTTTGAGTTATGAATGGCAGGATCATGCAGAATGGATATCTTGAACGAATATTGGATCAGTGCAAAGAAGGATGATGTGAGAAGTAACTTGATTCATAGTAGTATATGGTATATCACGTAGTTAAGTGGCGTTGGAATATTTTGTAGCATCAATGGAATTGTCGCAATAGACGTGGATAACAGAAATATAAGTTGGTTGGTGCGCATCAGCTGAGTTATATTTTAGAAACTTGGAGCAAGCGATTTTTAAGTTATGGCCGACAGGTTTTCACGGAATAGTTGGTTCAGAATAGACGGTTGTCGACGCAGGGTAAAAATAGAGTGAGAGCGACTCTATTTCTAAGTGGTATAAGCGTGCTACAGAGTGGTACACAGGTTTGAAATATTCGGAACAAGATAAGCGATATGTTTGCTAGCAACAGATAGTCTAGTGCGGGATTGTGTTAGAAATTGGTGCAACAAATTTTGACTCAGGTATTCTTCGATAAGTTGGACTTGAGCAATCAGGAATGGACTCGTAGAAATGGAAGTTTCGTTGTACGAGAACGAAACAAGTAATGGAACGAGTATTTAGAAATTCGAACGAGTGATGCGGACCAAGTATTGGAAACAAGATACAATCGATCAAACGGGATGTGTGAGTATCAGAGTTTAGCTTGCGAGATTTGGAAATTCGGTGGAGAATTTATTGATGCAAAGAGAGAGTTGAGCATAAGTAACAAACAGTTGGGGTACGCATACGTGAGTGATGGATGTATCGAAGATTAACGAGCATGGACTATAAATTTTTGGCAATGTAAGAGAGCAGTTAGTCAAGCAGATGGAACACGATTAGTTTTGGAGGATTAATATGATGGATTCACATGAACTTGAAGGATTTCAGATATTGACGCTTGAGAAGTTTGACTCAGATTTTAGTGGAAACAAAATTGGCTAAACGAAGATGGTAAATAGGTTCTCCGAAAGACGTGAACGAGCATGATGTGAACTATTTGATATTGAGTCAGATTGGAAGATATTACTTGTAATATCGAGACAGACATGACGCAATGAGATAATTAAAGTGGAAGTAATAGTGCATCTGATATTGGTGTGCAAGTCATCGAGAGCGTGTGAACAAATCAGAATGTGAAATGAGAACATGGATTATAGCGGATGGACTTTTGAGGATAGCTAAATGAGAGAAAAATATTAAAGAAAATTACTATGCCACTCGAGCAAGTTGGACGTACAGTGTGAAGCATGGCATACGGATAAAAAATAGAGCAAGTCTATGGTTTTGGGAATCATTGTAAGTGGTAATATAAGAAGTCGAGCAAGACGGTTCAAAATTTTGATAGATTCAGGATAAGAACATTGGAGTGATGAAAGACGGTTTCAGCGAGCGCATTTCTCGATTAGTGATTTGGATAGATGGTAAGACTCTAGGTAGTTAAGCGACGTTTGGTTGACAGATACGTCAGAGGTAGTGTATGAAGTGCTCAGTTTCGGATTTGCAGATGAGATATAGAATGGTTCATAGTAACTGTCCCATGAGATGATACACAATTATCGAGCATAGCTTCGGGGCAGCTGACCCTACAGACTTGACCGCCAAATCAAAATAAATATTGTAGACCCATATAATGACCCTTGCGGTGGCGCATTTGGGAATGCATCGAGGTGGATGTGAGTGATGTATGTAAAAGATAGGCCTAAGTGACTGAGTGTTGGATTTGAGAGATCCTTGGGATATCCTTCAGCTGAAGATGCAGCCAGAAGATCAAAGCGATGGTAAAAAAATTCTTAGTCAACTGATGAGATTCGGGATCGTAGATTTTTAAATATGGCATCACCTATGACTCATCGTACCCCGGAAGGGAATAACATTCATATAAATTGACGACTGTGTAACTAGATTCAAGAAGTTAAAGTCGTAGCTATTTCAGATCAAATCCTTGCACTATAGGATGGGACAGACGTGCCTCAGATCCATAAGATAAAATCGGACTTGGTTTGCGGTGCGTGCTCATGAAGAGGGCGAAGGTGATATCCTGTGCTTAGAGGCAGTGGAAGCAGTGCAAAGAATTATTTTATGCTCGAGCTAGGAATTGTGGCGAGTGTGTCTGCGTTAAAATCGTGGTGATACTATCCCAATGGTATGGTGACAAAATCTTTGTGGATCACATGAACCCCAACATAGGTATTCACCCAGAGAGGTATTGAGATTGAGGCAGAGTTATTGGGTCGAGCTGATTTAAGAGCATAGTGCGATGTTTGGGTAAGTTGGCTAGCTGGGGTAGTATCAATTACGATAATCGTTCGGAGCATGAGATGATAGTTGAAGATGGTACATGTGGAACATGGTACGATTGGAGTCATGTTAGATATTTGTTGGTTGATCTTGGACGGTGCTAGTGAGAATTCAAAAATAGTTGGATGATAGGGCCTTGCAGAATAGTAGTTGCACTTGGGATGCGCAAGGACTTAGAACGTGTGTTGGATCTTGCTAGAGAATGGATTGAGTCGGAACACGAACTAATTTGAGTCAGGTGGAGAGATCGTCAGAGGGGAATCATCGTATTTGAGAATAGCCCTTGTGCGAATGAGTTATGGGATGAATGTCAGGATCGGTTCAGTCGAGAGTTAAGCGATAAATGTCTTGGATATGAAGATACCCTTGTAACTGGTTCAAATTTGCTATCGCTAAGCTCGACTGAAATGCATGTATTTTAGGGATGCCTCAAAATATGTGTATGATCTAAACTAAGCGATATGTTGAATTTGAATTGAGGTACAAAGAGGATATGGGAATATAGAATTTGTGCGAGCTTTTAGCGCGAAGCGAGATGTTGAGTCTGGATCAGGGGAATGTGAGTTGTATAGAGCAGAGTTATGAAATGGTCAAGCGACATACGAGAAAGGAATGGATAATGGTTTGGTTCGAGGACGAACCTTATTCTAAGTAGTATATTATGTAATGTCCCGCTGTCACGCCCCAGTCCCAAAAATACATAGGACTAGGACACGTAAGCATGCCAGCCGCATGGATATGGCAACTCCAATATATGGAAACCAAAATTCACACGTACGCTGTAATATGAATATCAATACATAAGTGGTAAAAACATATGTCACAAGTCACAGGGTATAATCTAAATCTCATCCACGAGAATCAAATAATAATAAATAACCAGGATCTATGAACTAGATCTAGACACAAAGTATCTGAAGATAATAGCTGGATGGAAACAAATCCACTACCAACTAGAATATAAGGACAAATACATTATAAGTACACCACAACCAACACGATATAAGAATACCAGCTATCAATCACGGCTCGAAGAGAAGACATCCACGAAGCATATATAACCATCCAAATCTGTGCTCCTGCAAATACTCAAGAACAGGTACACCTGGAAGGGCCAGGTCCTCAGAGGGACATAACAAAATACATTAAAGTATGCCAATAATGTACTAAAATAAATATCCAATGAGGTCGCCTAACCGTCTAAGTAAATGCAGTTAAGAACAACTTTCCCCACAAGTGAGCTATCTGGCTGAAAACCTGGGATTTGGCATGGTTCTCTATTGGAGATCTAGGGGCCTAAAAAGGCACGTCGTCTTTCGAACGCCGGAGGCCCGCCTGATAATAATATAATATATAGTGGTCATCACCACCCGTATCTCCAGCGGAGAATCTGGGCGCACAATAGAAAAAGTGTAAAGGAGCTCAAATGCGGTACTTGTTGTTCTCCCCACCCCATGCTCTAAGCATGTCACATCCATGACACAATTTGGTTCATAGCCTATTCTTAGCACCCTAGCCCAATCCTGCAACCAAACAAGGACAAGGATGGGACCACCGTACTACAATAAGCTATGTCCCTAGACCTCTAATAACTGCTAAGTCTACTAGCATGCAAAGTTTCTAACATCAGTTATTCCTAACGCACGGCCCACACGTACAGGAGGCCAAACCCTGCATGCAAGTCCGTGATCTACATGAGACTCATAACTCGTGTAACAACTGTGTTACGGCCAATGAACCTAATGATGCTACATGATAATGGGGTAGTCTCATAAACAAGGTCAATGCAAATACATAAATAAAAATATATCGCGACGACACCGTCGCGCGCAGTTTATATAACAGTTAAAATATATGAACTAAGGACAGAAAATAAAGATGCATGCACATATGGAATATAAATAACAGTACAATGGCAAGGTATACTTGCCTGGCAAGGAAGCTGCAATGTACTAATAATCTGCTCCAGAAGTCGCACAGAACAAATCCAATATCCTATGTATACATAAATATAATACAATAAAATTATTAGTCATTACACAACCACATTTATACTGGACTCAGGGGGTATAATAGGGGTGGCACTAGTTATCTAACATGGTTAATTATGTGTTGAATTATGCAGGGTCACATCTTCAAGTGTTGTACACAATCAGACGGTCAGCTGACAGGTGTCTAAGCCAGTGCGTTAATGTACGCAAGGCAGGCAATTCACAAGTTCTTAGGGTCAACATGGTCAGGGTAAGTATGGGGCAGTTTACGGTGTCCTAGGGTCGTACAGTCTGGATATATATAGTCATAATTATAATTTAGCATTTAATTACATATACCCATATGATTATATAATATATAACTAGTAATTAATTTACATAACTATTGGAATACATATACATATTAAATATGTACATAAATATATACCAATTAATAATATGTTAAAGATTAACTAAATATACATCTACTAAATATATGTATATATACAGATTGAATAATGTTCGCGTACGCGTACTTGTACGAACGCGAGTTGGGTTTACCGACTCAAGGTCTGTTATCTGCTAACTGTGGTACAAAAATACTAATATCCTATTGGCGCACACTCGAACATATATAAAAGAAGAAGACAGACAGGTTTATACCTCGGAGTACGTGTACGAGTACGATAGTGAGGTTGACGACGATGATGACGATGGTGACGACTATAACGACGATGGTGGTGAGGACGACAGTGCTGATGATGATAATGAATGGTGAGGTGACGATGAGGTGATGATGATGAACCGAGAGGTTGATGATAACGACGATGATGAGATGACGATGAAGTGATGATGATGATGATGACGAGGGCGATGGTGTTTGACGATGGTGAGTTGCTGAAAATGACGACGAAGAGATGACGACGATGCGATGATGATGATGGGGTGTTGATGAGGGGATGACGACGTTGTTGGCGACAACGTCGACGAGGATGATGATGATTTAGAGGAGTTATGGTGATGGTGAGATGATGATACTAATGGTGATGGTGTTAGGGATGATGGTGGTATGGATGGGCTACTGTTCCGGCCAGGCGAGGGAAGGTCCGGCAAGGAGGACAGGAAATGATGGAGGCTGACAGGAAATAGTGGGCAGTGGTGGTCGAACTGTGGGTCGAGGGGATTCCGGCAAGGAGGACAGGGAGCAAGAGGAGGAGCAGGGAATGGTGGGCAGTGGTGGTCGAGCTGTGGGTCGAAGGGATTCCGGCAAGGAGGACAGGGAGCAGGAGGAGGAGCAGGGAATGGTTCGTCGGGCTCCGGCGAGGCTGCTCCGGCTCCTGTACCAAGAAGAGAAGGAAGAAGAAGAACAGGAAGAGGAGCGGGTGCGGTTCAGGTAGGTGATCGAGATAGCGGGTCAGTCCGGTGGAGCACAGCAGCTCGGGTCGCTCGGGGGTGTTCAGTCGAGAGGGGGAAGAGAGGGGATGGCTGTTGTGTAGAGCCGGTTGCCCAGGCGGAGGAGGAAGAGAGGGGCAGGGAGGCGACTCGGGGATAATGGCAATGGAAGGAGACACTGCTCCGGTGGGTTGCTCCGGTCGGTGCGTGCTGCAGCGATTCAGGGAGGAAGAAAAAGGATACTCGGGGTGGATCCGGTGGAGGATGGCGAGGGCAGTGGAAGGGAAGGCTCGGTCAAGGAGGAGAGCAGGGGGAGCTGGTAGTGCAGGTGGAGTCCGGCGAGGTGGATTCTCCGGCCGGCGGTGAGCAGGGAAGGAGAGGAAGAAGAAGATGTTACTATCAACGGTAAGTTTCAGCCCAAATGGGAAGGCCCTTATGTGATCGAGACGATGTTCTCAAACGGCGCTTACAGATTAACCAAGACTAACGGAGATCGGATAATGTCTCCTATCAACAGCAATTTCTTAAAGAAGTACTATGCTTAATCTTCCTTGTTTAAGCGGAGTATGGTGAAGATCTCATTCTGAGGATACTACGTACAAAATTTTAGTTGGACCATATTCTATCATGTCCATATAAACTCTGAATTGATATGTTTAACTAATTTAGAACTTTAAAACCTATCACGTCCATATTACCTCTGATAGTGTTTTGTATACAAATTTAATTGGGTCATATTCTATCATGTCCATATAACCTCTGAATAGATATATCCAGCTAAAGCTTATCGAAGGTATATCACGTCCATATTACCTCTAATATCACTTTCACCCTAGCCTATCATTTATATTAAAAAAATAATGGGTCCACAAAAGTCAGATAAAGCATCTTTATTATTTTCGGAAAGAGCGAGTTACAAAAAGAAGCAAAAAGGTACGTCATCGGGGAGGAGCAGTTAAATCACGAATCTGATTCGCCAAAGCAGTCATCCTTTCATTTCTGGAGTTCAAGATGTTATTGCGAGCCTGTTCCAGCCTTGCCTCATCGTTGTTCAGGGAAAATAGTCTCGACAAGGACTCAACATAACCTGCACAGATGGCACCTGCATGGGCCAAGTTTTGCTGAGCTCTCTTCATTTGGCCCTCAAATACACCATGAACTGCCGACGTCTTAAGAAGCCTCTCTCTTGCCTGAGCGAGTTCAGCCTCTAAACTTCGAACCGTCGCTTCATTTTCCTCACGTTCGGACTGGTACAGAGTTAACTAAGGAATAACCTCCTCCAAGACTACTCACTCTTTATCCATCTCTTGCTGCTGTCCCTGGATAGATTTGTTCAACAATTCTATCTGCTGAGCAAGTTCTGCAGTCAGAGAGTCGTACTCGGCCTGAACCATATCATCAATGCCGCCTCGGGATAGCTGCAAATATTCGTTAATGGGTTGTTCTAAACCATTAACTATTTTCTCTAACGCATCAGCTCTTTCAGCGTCACTGAAATATCTAATCTGCGCTATACTGAGGTTGGAGGACATCTTCAGAGCCTCGAAGCCTAGATTCTTCTCCAGCACCATCAATATCAGCATTTTCAAAGTCATGTAGAAAACGCTAGTATACTGCTCAACTAGCATGGCAAAATTTGAATGGACGCTGGGAGTGGCTACGATATCGATAAAAACCCCTCCAGGAATGACTGCAGAGGATGTTGCCACAGTCGTCGCTTCAACAGATGGCGCGACAAAAGAAGAAGCACCAACAACGGTCAAAGTTGCTGGCATGCTCGACAAAGGAGGCATAGTCGAGACAATCGATTGATCCTCCTCCGATATTATTTGCACTGGTACTGGTGGAACAACATCCGATAATGTTGCGGATGAAAGATCGGCAGCATCAAAGCTGGCTCCCTCAACGTCGGACACCGCCGGTTCATTAGCAGAGTCCGCAACAAAGTCAGAAGTGGTGTCAACTCCACCCTCCCCAATGATGTATTCCCCTGAAAAGAAGATAAAAGAAAGTTAATATCAACCAGATGTTAATTTTTCCAAAAGAGGCGTAAAGACAACATTTACCTATGGCTGATGGTATATATGTCGCGTCCGCAGCCAGTACAGCTAAATCATTTCTTAATGATGCTAAAAAAGCTGTCATACCTGGAGAAGAGGGTGCACCAACTGACACTGGCGGGTAGTCTTCCCAGTCTTCACCAAGATCCAATCGAGGTTCATCAGGAGGAATCTCGCTGGAAATACTTACAGATGAAGAAGGGGCTGGACCCATTATTGGTCTAGATAAAGATATCCTTAATATGCTCGGCCTCGAAGGTGAACTCACTACACTACCAGTAGCAGTAGTAGCGACAGCAGTCTCGAACAAAGAATCTCCGGCACTGTCAGCCGGAACTGTGGAGGTTCCCTCTCTAAAAGGCGATGGACCTCTAATCAAATAATCATCCCCGACCGGGGAAACAACAAGCTCACTCCTAGGAGCCTCATGGCTGGAAGTCCTTTTAGGACCACTGACAGTCTTCTTTTTCTTGCGAGGGGAAGGCTCTTTCAGAGTAGGAGCCCTTCGCTTACTGGGGATAACAAGAGGCTCTGCAGGCGGAGCTATTAGGCCTCTCGGTATTGTCAACAAAAACTCGTATGGACCGACAAGGTCTTCACCTTCATCAGAGGAGACTGATGGGATCTCCTCTCTTCCAGTGGACTTATGAGAGGGCATCCTAAAACTTCCACGCACATCAAAATCATGATGGAAGGTATTAATAGACGTATAAAATTGTGCGTACGAATGGAGGATGCGCAACTCTATGGAGAGAGAAGTCACGGGAACAGTAAAGGTTGCTCCAGTACAACCCATCATGAAGTACCGCCATCCTCTCGCTCCGTCGATAAGTCCCCCTCTGAACTTGAAGCTGGTGATAGCATTCCCCACATGCAACTGGTCGTACCCAAACTGCCTGGCGAATCGGCTAGGCAGATACGGCTCAAAATAGCAGTGGTCCTCACTCCTGTACAGCAGATGAGAAGGTCTAATGCAGACCAACTAGTAGAAGGCTTCGGGAGAAAGAATAGTCCTTCCGTGACCTTAATTCTGAAGTTTCATCCCCTGTTGATTGATATGTACAGAGGTGACGATACAGAAGAGCTTCCAGCTATGAGCAAAATTTAATGCTCGTCGACAGTCTACGACGGTAGTCACGTTCCAAGAGGAATTCTTGTAATTCAACAAAAAATTATTTCCCGAACTACTGGCAGAGCCGGGAGACATCACCCTGGGGTTATGAAGGATTAACCATCCCATCAGATATAGGAATGGTAACTCTACTCTGGAAAATCCTTTACGCCGTGTTTCATCCGTAAGCAGCCCATCAGTAATGGCCCTCAGGCCAGCTTGTATCCGGTATACCATGACAGAGAGCAGGCACAGTCTTTCTCCAAATACCAAATGCACTGCAGGCCATAAGGTATTGCGATGAATGCGATCCGCAGATGAGATGCCAGGTACTACCAATCGGCGTAACCATACAAAGAGAAAGCCAGCCAGTTGAGCTTCCCTTGACAGAGGCTTGCGATAATACCTCATATAACTGTAGGCTTTAGTGCCTGCAGGATAACCCCCTATCTCCTCATCGAGAACATGATCTGAAGCCCCAGAGTCTTCAATAAGATCATCGACCGTTTGAGCATTAAGCACGCTCAGAAGATTCAAGGGCTTATCTCTGCTATCCACAACCTTGTCTGGCTTAGCATCTCTGGCCTGATGAAAGAAGAGATAGGACGCCCATTTGTTGGTATGAGCCAAATCAGAGGGCTCATTGTAGAAGGTGGTGCATGCAAGATAATAGCTCATCAGCTCCTGGTACACTGCTACTGTCCGAGGGTTTGTATCCCTCAGCTCCCTGTTTGTGGGAACATACTCTTCATAAGAGTATCCCCCATTGGCAGTCTTGAAATCTCTGCCATCTCATGAAGGGCCAATCCCAACTCCTCTAGCGGAGTGGCGAAAGTCCCAGTGAGCGAGATATACCGCTCCATCAAAGCCAAAAACAGGTTAGGGTTGAGAGGTAGCCCAACACTGGTAGCACTCACAGCCGCGAACAGACCAATGCTTTCCAGCTCCGTCTGGAAGTGCTTTAGGGCCCAGGCTGTTAAACGGGACCATCGAAGATTCTCGAGGCTAAGCCACCCGCTGGTCCAAGGATTAACCATGGGGTATACTCCTCCATGCCCCATGAAGTCATTGTAAAAAGTCAATATTTGAACCGGCTGGAGCAGTGAAGTATCTTCACTCGGGATACTACCCGACAATAATCCCCGGAAAGGCAAGACAGGGCCTGAAGGACGGCTCATAAATAATCCTTAGCCTAATCCTTTCTGATAAAATATCTTCCCCGGTTGGCCGTGAAGATCAGGGGTCAGGGTCCATGACATCTTCCTGGGATGTGTGGCATAAAAGAATGCCGAGATAGGGTAATCCTTGGGCATCCTTGGCAGGAACATGACCATGCCCTCAGCAGTAAACACCCAATTTTTCTTTTTGGGCTTCGTTTGGGATTGTTTATCAATCATATCCCCGAAGAGGAAAGCTGGCTTCCTATATTTGGTCCCATCTATATATGTCAGGGGCTCCCCACTGAGCATACTCAACAGCATTCGTTCTCCTTGAGACAATATCAGAGTTCCCCTTCTTCAGGATACTGGGTTCCAGAAATAGGGAATGTCACATGGGACAAGTCCTCCAGATAATTGGAGTTCAGCATCCCAGCAGCAGAACCCATTACGTCAGCCAAATGAGGGATCTGCAAGTCCACTACAAAATGCAAGAAAAATGAGTCAGTTCTACACTAGACGCTACACTCTTACAGCATATACCAAAGACTAACAGTGGGTTTTTATGCCACACTGCAAAAAATTAAGTCTTACGCTGGAATTTACATCCACTACATAAGAACACAAGGGTTGCAGTTTTTTATGCCAAAACCTGACAGTCCGTACTTTTATGCCTGACTGTTAAAAATTAGCTTTTTATGCTATAATTTACATCAAGTACATAAAACGCGAGGTTTTGTCGTATACACCAAATTTTGACAGTCTGAGCTTTTATGCCAGACTGCGAAAATATGGAGTTTTTTTACGCTGACACATTAGAAATGTGGGCGTAATGATAAAATATCTATGTGCATCAACTTTCTCGCAGAGGCTCTCAGCACAGAAGATGACCTTGCGCGTTCACGTACAACGTGTGCGAAGGGTTTAGTTTTTCTCTTCCCCAAAACTTTACCTATGACGCCTGGTGCACAACTCGACGGTGGAACATTTCGTTCAGATCGGGGTTCGCTCAGCCCAATGGGAGTTGCTCGTGCTTGAGCAGAGGAGCGAGAAGAAGAGGCAGCTTTCTTTCCCTTAGCGGTGGAAGGTTGTTTCGGGGCCATGGCTAAAACTCAGAGTGCTCAGAGAAGAGACGAAGAACAGTTCTCAAAGAGACGAAGGTTTTTTGCAAAAGACAGATGAAGGGGTTCTTCTCTCAAGGCCTTGGGGTATTTATAGAGTTCAAATAACTCTTCGAATCCCTAACCAAATCCGATATTTAATATTCGGTTATGATTGGGGACCACATCAGAATATTATTAGAAGACGGACAGTCATACAGCACAAACAGATCCATGCTACACGCTCAGGAGCTTTTACGCTCAGTAGCTACAAGTCTACGATCTTACGCCCAGGTGCTTTTACGCTCAGAAGATATAGACCCATGATGTTACGCTCAGGAGCTATTACGCTCAGTAGCTACAAGTCTACAATTTTATGCTCAGAAGCTATAAATCTACGATTTTACGCCCGGATGCTTTTATGCTTAGCAGCTTTTACGCTCGAGAGACTACAAACCTACGATTTTATGCTCAGAGGCTACAAATCTATGATTTCACGCTCGAAAGCTTTTTACGCTCAGCAGTTACAAATTTATGGTTTTATGCTCAGAGGCTACAGATCTACGATTCTACGCTCAAAAGATACAGATGCTACGGATCTATGACTTTTTTCATATCTTAAAATACGCAGGCCAGAGTACGCGTATATCTGAACAATTTTCAAGGAGGTCAATTACAAGGATCTACACATAAAATGCTCATTTTTGGCTACAAAATATTCCAAGTGCCCAAAACATACAGAGTTCAACGTCAAAGATAACTCTTCTTCTTGGATCGATTGGAAGCTCATCCAAAGTCCAGCCGAAATCTCTCTCAAAAGTTCAAGTATGGCCAGTTTGATGGCCATTTCTCGCCCTATTGCATGGGATTTTCGGGAAACCATTCTTGAAGATGATGATTGGAACAAAAATCCTTCATGTCAAAGAAGTGATAGTTTAGAAATTTTACGCGACTCTCGTCCAAAACAGCATGACAGTTTGAATCTTCAAAGACGACTTAATGCTAAGAAGTTTTCTATGTGCCTTCAGTTACGCGTAAAAGATGGGATGAGACCAGATACTCTTTTATCAGACTCTCGTCCAAAACAGCATGACAATTTCAGTTGCCTTCAGTTACGCGCCTTCAGTTTTCTACGTGCCTTCAGTTATTCAGGTGTGCCGAAGCTGCACATATTCAGACTTCATCACAGCAAAAATGACAAATCATCAGATGCGTAAAAGAAGACAATTTTATTAATCATGATTACATATGATGGAAATCCAGTCTACAAAGGGTTTCTCATCTTCATGATTACATATGATGGAAATCATTTCTCTACAAAGGGTTTCTCACTTTCATTTAAAGATCACACCAAGAATCTGCTATGCCAGGTTATCATATTGGTGGAGATCTTTTTCCATCTTCTACGGCACTTCATCGACTTCTACAGCCGATGAACAAGAAAATGGTGAATGGCGGGAGGATACACAACTGGGCCTGTATAAATTATTCAAGCCCACCCTCCATACGCCATGGCAGGCATGCCCTAGAATTGTGTTGGAGGTTCAGACCCAACTCAATACTGGAAGACAGGGCCAGAATGCCTACTATCGTCCAATACCATGATGGGAGAAAATACAGCTTGCAAGATGTGTGGCCAAATGAGACACTTTCTCTCTTCTGGTCGAATCGCCATATGAAATTGCTGATCATTCCGAGCAAAGGAAGCTATGATATCATTCCATAATCCATCGTTGCAGAGGATATTTGCTCGAAGATGCCTCTTTTTATGGCTCCTTACATGCTGGAAGAACATGATCTTCTTCTTCCTCAAGTCAACCCGACGAAGCTCGGCAACCATCTCTGTGTGGTGAAGGAAGTATGGGAAAAACAGGTTAACTCAGTCACCTTTATATAGGCAGAGAAGATCACATCAAATCCCAACAAATTGTTAAATATTTGTCGAGAAATCAGCCTCGAGGAACGAGGCAAATTTGACCGTTTCATGCTTCATTCAAAGTGTTTCAAATTACGAGGAATTTAAAAACTTTGAAGGGGGTCTTGTAGAAGCGTGAAAAGTATGCCGCAGAATTATACGCAATATACATGAAGCCCGCGTAAAGCAGAGTTTCAGTACTGTACAGCGTAAAATACGATTTCAGAATTATTGGCGTACAGCGGAGTTACAACTCTATTTTTAGAGCTCAAGAACAATCCGCGTAAAGCACCACTCTCAAGGCCATTTGTGGCATAAAAGGTAGCTTTCTCCCCCCTACAGCGTAAAATACGTCTGCTTATTAATGCAGCATAGAGTTGTACGAGGAACTCTTCGTATTCCTCGAATGAACCTGTCAGACAGTACAATGAACCTG
Organism: Iris macrosiphon; assembly: GCA_036927795.1. NCBI lineage: Eukaryota > Viridiplantae > Streptophyta > Magnoliopsida > Asparagales > Iridaceae > Iris > Iris macrosiphon. Next base: position 33,267,835 of record JAYESA010000015.1, on the reverse strand, counting down.
ACTCCTGACAAAGCGTACTGCACGACTATCCAGACGACGGCTGTAATAATGATTCTACACAGAACCCCAGACTGTTATTTAGTGACAAAGCCTCAAATTAAGACGTCGTTTACGCATTCAAGGAATACGCTGCCTAGTTTTTCACAGGGAGACATAAGCTTTTACGCTCAGGATGAGATGGGGGCAGATCTTTTATGCTGCCAACTGCCACGTTAAAAGCTGCTCTTCGTATAGAACCCGAGGCACGTCTCTGCAATTAATGCGCGAGATGGGGGCAGATCTCTGCATTTTATGCGCAAGATTTTGCTTTATTTCCAATGACTGGGTGAGCTATAATTAGGGCTAATACGTCCACATCACCATCCCTGCACATTACGCCATCAGGCTATTTTCAGCTATAGGAGTACGCCGTATGCTATCTCCTCGAAATACGTCGACCTAGCTATTTTCAACTATAGAAGTACACCGTATGCTATCTCCTCGAAATACGCCAACTCAGGCCATATTTGTAAAGGTGCGTGATAAGGCAATTTAGCCCAAAATACGCTCAAGACCCCAGTCAACACCAAGTATGACAGCTATTTGGCTTCTGCGCCAACAGGACAGCTATTTGGCTTCTACGCCAACCTGACAGCTATTTGGCTTCTAAGCCAACAGGACAGCTATTTGGCTTCAACGTCAACCGGACAGCTATTTGGCTTCTACGCCAACCGGACAGCTATTTGGTTTCTACACCAACAAGACAGCTATTTGGCTTCTACGCTAACATGACAGCTATTTGGCTTCTACGCCAACCTGACTGCTATTTCGGCTTCTACGTCTAAATTGGCTTCTACGCCAATCATCTCAACGCGAGGGGTAGTTACCCACGTGGCTTGCATGCCATGATCTTCGTAGCAGTTATACGTGTAACCTCATAACGGGACACGCGTCATACGCAGATTCGAGAGATCATTCAGACGTGGATAGCAGTTATCATAACCGCCGCGTAAAAAGTGCCCCACTCTCCACTGTTCGGCTTCTACGCCGATTGGACAGTTACGACAATTAGGCTCTATAAATAAAGACCTCTATTAACAGAGGTCAGAAGATCGGATTTTATTTTTGAGAGAGAAGAGCCTAGAGCACAGACAGAGAGTAGTGATTGACGACTTTGGCATCGAGCATCCAATCCCTCTTGGGATCTTTGAAGCTTTTTCTTCTTCTACAACACTTCTTCGTCACGTGTGGTCCAAGGGACAAAGTGATCAACCGCAGATCAGACTCCTATAGCAATATTTACCCAGAATTAAATTTTTGTACTTAACATCCTCATATAGGATTAATTGTACTTCTTGTTTGTAAACCAAAAAAAGGGTTTCGTACAAACCTAGTTTCATTTCTTTCGTTTATTATCAAACATCGATATTCTGTAATGCCTCGCTTAGTACGGCCCAAGTGTCTCTGGAGAGCCAGAGTAACTCGTAGAGTGACAACTTTGCCAGAGTGTTGGTCAGCTGTGCCAAGATATCAAAGTTGTAGGGATTATTCAGCCCTTGAGCAGTTTTCTTGCGCAATGGCTTGTCAAAGCCAAACTCCTTTTGCTTGGGTTTGTCTGTTGTTGAAGGCTGGGATGGTCCCGTATCAGACACAGCAGGTGCAAGTGGATGCAACCGTTGGTGGATCTCTTTCGTCGGGAGTGTTATAGTCCCGCTGGTAGGTCAAGCCCGACCTAGTCGCCCCTGTCATGGCCTCCTCAGCGGTGGGGGACACCATATGGCAGGACTTGGACTTCTTTCCTTTGGACTTGGTAGCAAGAGATGCCGCCGGCTGCGTCAAGTCTGGAACAAGGTCCGGATGGACCCACATAACCTCTCATCGTGGTGTGGTAAAAGGTATTAGCCTGGCCTTTTCGTCTCGAGCCGGTAGAAGATTGACAACTTTCATAGTTGCCTTGGGGATTGTAATTACCCCATATTAAGCTTTCGTTGGTGGAAAGTTGTCGAACTGTAGGGATACCATGTTAACGGTAACCTTCATGTCGTCAAAATCCAAGGATAAAGCCTTGGTTTGAATCATACGTTGGATGTACCGCTTCAAAGTATAGCACTCCTGCGTCGGGTGGTGGATATAGCGGTAGAAGTGGTAGTACTTCGGGTTATTGATCTATGTCGCTTCCGGTAGGCACTTGACGTCGGGGAGGCAAATCTTACCTCCTTGCATCAGCATATTGAAGATGGGTTTGCCATCAACATCTTCAAAATGTATGTCTCCTTTGGCTTCAAAGGCTCTCCTTGCTTTTTCTCAGGCTTCTTGGTTACGTTGGCGACCATAGCCTGTTTTCCCTTTGCATCGCGGCTGTTGTTGCCGCTGTTGCTGTTGTTGGCGGAACGTTTGCCTTTTTCTCAGTCGTAAGGATTTAGATTACCAAGCGCTGAGCATCTTTGAGCTTCTTTTCAGTGTTGACAACACTTATAATGAATGATGTCCAGTTCTTGGACTGACTCTCGCCCACCCAGAGGCTGACTGCCGGAAAGCGTTCGATGTAATTTCGTGTTGGATCCTTTTCACTCTGGGCAACGTCCATCAGAGATAACATCATTATTTCATTTCCAGCCTCATTGAATCTGTTGAGAAACATACACTTGAGGTCATCAAATGACAAGATACAATTATCTTTGAGACTACAGAATCAGTCGAAAGCTACCCCCGACAATGACCCGACGAAGTGTCCGGTAAGGATAGCATTTTTGCAGGGTAAGTGTCCCATTGTGATCTCAAAGTAGCTCATGAACCGGTGAGGGAAGGACTTTTTGTCAAACTGGTTGATGTTAAAGGGATTATACTTGGGTGGATATGGTATATCCCTGCATTCTAACGGGTATGGTTGTCAAACCATAAAATCGCGAAATGAGTTCCAATTGCTCATAGAATCTAGGCGAGCCCGGAGTTGTCGGACCTCTCTCATTGCTTCTTTGGCCTCGTCTCCCGCTGATGAGCCGGCAGGGGAGGATTATGGCCTGCGGATAGGGCATTTGTGTTTGAATTTTCGTTGGCCCCGGGGCCAAGTTTGCTTGCCCAAAGGCCCATGCTTGCTGGGGGGGGCATGTTGTGATGATCTTCAGCATTGTCTGGATCAAGGCCTGCATCGATACCCTCATCTATGCATTATGGCCTCGGGAGCTTCAATGCATTGTCGGTCATCGGGGCCCTCAAGGTCAACGTCGGCCATATAAACCATCCTCACATAGGGAGAAACTGATGGGGCAGTAGAGGTCGTGCCCCCTGTTTCATACCCTTGTAGTAAATATTCTTCGCGGAGAGCTGGTGACATTGTATCCTCCTCAGATTCTGAGGGGATATTACCTTCAGTGTAGAAGATAATATCATAATGATAAGGGTAGCTACCCTCAGAGATCTCGGGATCTGTCCCATGGGGATCATTGTCTCCTCGGAATATCGGATTGTTGAGGACCTCTAGGGGGCACTACCCCCATCTTGGGCCATCTTTAAGGGTTCTGAGGTAGAACTACCCCCAGGGCTGATAACTTCTTCCTTGAGCGGGTACCTTGGAAGTTGCCTTCTACTGGTGCCATTGTCGATGCTCGGGTAATCACCTTCGATACGGTGGTAGAGAGCGCCAAACTGGAGGTGTTTGACTGCTTTTTTTCCTTGGTGGCAGAAAGCTTTCCAGTTGAGTAGCATGAGGCGAAGGAAAACTCCTTCTCCTCTGATACTTGCAACTGATCTCCGGGTTGCTACCGGGTAGGTGCTTTCCGGTGTAGTCGCTGGAAGGCCGACTGCCTGTCTGTGAGTACTGCTGCTTTATTGCAATAGCAGTCGATGATAATATTGGCATAATAGTGCCTGAAAGAGGGAACGTCGCACGCCGTAGTGGTTTCCCTTACTTTGCGCTTATGAGTGATCACTTCATGCAAATCATGCGAAGGATGTTTCACCTTTGCATCCTTTTTGTGAGTCCGGGTATCCCGGGTACACGGATGTGCAGGCGATGTATTTGCTTTCGGACCTGGAGTTCATACACGAACTTGTCCCGAGGTAATATTGGAAGACTTTTGGAACGAACCCTGTCCGTTGGTCCCTGTGGGTTGGACACATAGGTTAGTTTTGTACAACTTTTAGTCAGAGGCCCGCGTAATAGTTAGCGATGTCTGTTGGCGGTCAATCGCATGAGCAGTTGCTTGAGCTCGATGAGCTCGCACTGCCATATACATCTTCAATTTAGCACTCGCAGGCGCGTAGTAAGAAGAGACCAGATTTGGATTTTTTTCCACTCTCAGTAGGTCGAATAGGATCTGCGCCACATGAGATACGGTCGAAAATAGAAGTTTTGTTGTTGTCAGAGCCGAATGCGATTGTCTACCTGCGGCTGTGAGTAGATAACGCATGGACAGTGTTAAGCGGCCTCCTTCTTGGATACATAGGACCTTCCCCAGCCCCAGAACGTCTGGCATCGTAGTATTTTTTTGCCAGATTCTGAGTGCTGAGCAGTTCTTGCTCCAGACAAAGATGCCGCATAGACGTGGACTTCCTCGACAACAGATTGAGAGGAGGAGATCGCCTCCTTTGTAGTTGGGTGAGGCGCAGCGGCCTTTTCTATCCACGTTCTGTGGGCCTTCTTGGGCTTGGCTTGCCTTGGCGAAGGATTCATACTTCCTTCAGATAGCATTTCCTCAAACGCTTGCTGGTCAAAGTGAACTATCAGAATCTTTTGTGTTGATCCAAGTTTGGTTGCATCGAATTGCGTCACCAATTTCTCAATAGAGAAGAATTCGGTCCCCAGGAAAATCGCCATCATGTTTTTCATTTAAATCAAAGGGAAGAACTAAGAGAACTTGATTAACAAACTATAGAGTATAGAGAAGAGTCCTAAGAGACAATCTAAGTACAAATTTTCTTTGATCTGTGGGGTAACGGTGGAGGGTTGGGAGTGTAGCAACTCTCTTTACTCCGTGGACGATCCGGACGTAGAAGCTTCTCTAATTGGTTTTAGTATGAATTCGCAGATAGCCAGCCCTTTGTATGGGTATGGTACCTTGCTATTTATAGTTGTGCTATGGTTTCCACAAATCCCCGTACTTGGTGGCCGCATGGGGCTTCTTCAACAAGATGCGACCGAAATGGTAGTCGCATGGTGTGGGCAAGCCGTCGCGTGGGTCTAGTTAGAATTTTCTGTTTGAAAAGATCTCGTGATTGTTGTGTGCATAACTAGGTCAATTAGACACTTGGTCACCACTAACTGTGCAATAAATCATCTTCGGTCGTAACAGACAATCTTGTGAGTCGAAAGTCGCATATTGTTGTAGTCGCATAGAAGCTCTCATTGGTTTTTTGTCAGAATAATCCTCTGGCCGTATATGGACGAGGCCGTATGGGTCTTGAAGTCGCATGCGTCCTCTTGTTTGGCCTTGGTCTGGTGGACTCTCTGGCCGCATGATGTCGAGGCTGCATGGTTCTTGAAGCCACATACGTAGGACACATTGCATGTCATGCCCCAGTCCCAAAATACCGAGGGACCAGATACGTGGCAATGGCCAGCAGCACGCACCGATGGACAAACCCAATTTAATGGATCCATCAGGACGTACTTAAGGTATAAAATAAGTCTACGACAACATGGTACATCTAATCTCATCCACACAAGATATAAAATATGATCCACAGAATATAAGGAATGTAAATCATCAACCAGTCTCAACAAAGAGCTTCGGGGAACAACCCGATAAAATATCTGATACAATGGTCAACAGACCAAAATATAAATGACTGAAATAAAGTAACTACTGAGCATGAAACATGGATGCTCAGGAAAAGTCTTCGGCTAACACCTCGTCCTCGGATGTCGGTACAGCTCCTGTATCTGCTTCTGCTCCGGTCTCGTATACCCCGGGATAGATCTCATCTGCAAATCCTGGGAATATAATCCGGATCCAAGTCCTCAGGGGACATAGCAAGGTACAGAAAATATAAGCCAAAATAAATGTAGTGCAGCAAATAATAAAATAAATAGGGTAAGTAAGTAACCATCTATGTGAAATGCAAGTGAGAGCATTATGAGTACTCAGGCTGAGCCACAACAAGCTCTGTGTCGGGGAGCCGGTAGCGGTAATAACACGTAATGAGCCTAGCTCTGCTACGAGAGTCTACGGCCTCACAATAGTAGTAGATATATATATGAAACAGCTTGTAGCCTGTGTGTCTCTTCCTACCCAATGTAACCACGTATATCATGACCATAACGTCTCATGTCCATGTCAAGCGGGATCATAGCTAATGCAACAAGTCATAATGTATCTAAGAATATAGTATCTTTGTTAAGTCTTGTATCCTATACAGAATCACCATAAATATCTCAGGAAGATCCTGTCTCATGAATAGTGTCAAGTGTCCTGGGTCATAGTGTACTCGGTAAGACAAGTACGAGAATATAAAGTATCACGAATGTCCATCTCTAGATGACAATACACAACGCCGCGTACGGTGTTGGCACCCGACTATTAATCGGACGCTAAGTAAGTCACACGGTCCTAGGTTAAGCATGCACAGCAATATAAATGAAGCAAGGAAAATATGTAACAATAATGCAGAGTTTGGCAAGGTATACTTGCCTGGGGTTTGAATACCAACGGTCCTCCCTGTATCAGTGGATCCTGTGGGTACTCCTCCAAAAGCTGTAATAAACATCACCAACAGTCTCAGAAGATATCAAATAGCTAGAAACGCCTGTCCTTAAGTCCAATTTGGACACAAGGGCAAAAATAACATTTCTGGGCCAAAGCGGGGTCCACATGTGGGCCACTTTGCACCGAAAAGTGTGTCAGGATCAAAGGTCTCCAAATTCACCAAACATAGTGTCAACAAGTCAGGAACGATGATACGAACCCAACAGAACTTCCAGAATTGGATTCCGATGAGCCGATCAAAAAATTGCCCGTCAAGTGGATCCTGTGGGGCCTACGATACGTGATTTTGTCAATGTTCTCAGAATCGAACCAAACTTGGGTCACAAGACCAGCGTAATACTACGAGTCCGATGGCGCAAGTTTTATCTCGATCCGACGTGTGTACACAAAGTTACAGCGTATTCCAGAATGGACGGATACGGGACGTTGTCGGCGGATACGCGTTGATTTCGGTGTGCACGCACATCCAAATCAGCTTCTGCAAAATCTCACACGTCCTTATCAACGTCGCGCAAGTTTCGGTAAAGACCGCGTGCGACCAAGTCGTCCCGTTTGGCGGGGCGCACTCAGTTCCGGGGTAAAATAGGGCGTTATTTTTCCTTTTTTGGATCGCGGTTTGCGATCACCACAGGACGCGATGAACCGAGCGGGTTACACGGGCACCGAGAGGGTTACACAGTCTACGTGTTGCAACTGACAGAATCGAAAACGGAGTTACGAGGTGAGAGAAAATGTTACCTGAACTGGGCTCCGAGAAGTCTGAATTCTCGTGTCCTGCTCGTGTCCTGGTCGTCTACTGTGAGTCCAGGCTAGGGTTTCTGATCGTGTCCGATTCAGGGGCTGATGTGTCCTTGTCCGCGGGCGGCCGGAGGTGGCTAGGGCTTGCTGTGCTCAGCGGGTCGGAGGAGGGCCGAGCGGAGGCGGCGAGAAGTCGGGTCGGCTGTGCGGTGGAGTCGAGGGGAGGGGTTGAGGATGTTGTCGGTTCTGGGGAGAGGAGATCGGGGCTGCGGGGGGTGGAGTCGGGGAAGAGGGTTCGTGCGGCGGCCTGGCGACAGCGGCGTGGTGGTGGAGGCCGAGGTCGGGTGGCCTGGCGGCGGGCGGATGTGATCAGGGGAGCTGCAGCGAGGTCGCTGGGTGATGGGGGAGCGGCGGCGTCGTTCAGGGCGTCGCGGGTCGGAGGAAGGCGTTCATCGTCGGGGAGAACGGAGGGAGGTGGAGGTCGTCGAGGGTGCGTCTAGGGTTCCGGCAGCGGGGCATGAAAGAGGGATGTGCAGAAGGTGGCGGCGGGTTCCTAGGGTTTCAGCTGGGCACGCACGCCTAGGGGGGATTTTATACACTGCTACAGGAATTCCGGTGGGGGCTAGGGTTTCCACTTGGGTTTCGGGTCCTGGTCGGGTTTGGCTCGGATCCGACCCGACCCAATATGCTGGGTTGGTTCAGTCCAATCAGCGGTTCGGTTTGGTTCAGTCAGATTTGGTTCGGTTCAGTCGGATTTGGTTTGGTTTATATATCCAATAGCTTTTAGGACTTAAAACGCGTTTTCGGAGTCCAATAAATTCACCGAATATTATCCTATGTCCGATTTTTCATCTTACACCATAAAATATTATTTTTATAATATTTTAACATCAATTAACTGCATTTAAAAAATCTTTTAATCATAATTACCTTAGTTCTTCATCCAGAAAAATATCAAAAAATTGGGGAAAAATTATATTAAAATTATACTGAAAAATCAGGGTGTTTTCAATCTATCCCCTTAAGAGGATTGCGTCCTCGCAATCAAAGAATAAGCTACTAAAGGAAGAACTATGAAAATTACAAGATTGCTTAGGTGATAACTGCCTCCGGGAATAAGTGGGGATAACGCTGGCGCATACTATCCTCTCGTTCCCAAGTCGATTCGCCAGGAGAATGATGTTTCCAAGCTACACGAACCAGTCTGATTGTCTGTCCTCGCAATATCTTCTCACTGACGTCGAGTATGCCAACTGGTTGTTCTTAATATCTCAAGCTAGGGTCCACTGCGATCTCTGAATGATCGACTACGTGACTTGGGTCGGTCACGTACCTTCTTAGCTGTGAGACATGGAATATGTCATGCACTCCCTCTAAGGATGGAGGTAATGCAAGACGATAAGCCACCTCACCGATGTGCTCTACAATATCAAAAGGCCCAATATACCTTGGGCTCAACTTGCCTCTGCTCCCAAATCTGATAGTGCCACGAGTGGGCAAAATTCTCAAGAATACGTGCTCTCCTTCTTTGAACTCTAGGGGACGTCTGTGAGTATCAGCCCAATGCTTCTGTCTGTCCTGAGCTGCTCGAAGATGATTTTGAATTTGTTTTACCTTCTCCACTGTCTGTGTTACCAATTCTGGACCCAGTATTTGACGTTCACCAACGTCACTCCAACATATTGGCGATCTGCACTTCCTTCCGTATAATGCCTCGAATGGTGCCATCTGAATGTTGGCCTGATAACTGTTGTTGTAGGAGAACTCCACCAAGTGCAAATGATCTTTCCAAGATCCTCCGAAGTCTAGCATGCACGATCGCAACATATCCTCCAAGATCTGAATGGTGCGCTCCGATTGACCGTCTGTCTGTGGATGGTAAGCTGGGCTGAATTTGAGTCTGGTGTCCAGACTCTCTTGCATGCTTCGCCAAAAATGAGATGTAAATCTCGAATCTCGATCCGATACAATACTAACCGGCACTCCATGTAATCTGATGATTTATCGCATATACATGTCGGCTAGTACCTCTGTGGACTGTCTAACTCTAAATGGCAAGAAGTGTGCCGATTTAGTGAGTCGATCCACGATAACCCATACTGCATCTCTTCCGTTGGGGCTCCTTGGAAATCCTGTGACAAAATCTATCGTGATATGTTCCTACTTCCATTCTGGTATAGGAAGCGGCTGCAACATACCTGCAGTCCTCCGATGCTCGGCCTTTACTTGCTGACGGACTAAACATTTAGCCACAAATCTTGCAATCTTCCTTTTCATTCTATGCCACCAGTAATACTGCCTCAAGTCTTGGTACATCTTGGTTTCTCCTGGGTGAACAGAGTACATAGAGCTATGTGCTTCAGTCATTAACTCCTATCTCAATTCTCCATTTGGAACATACAGGCGATTTCCAAACCGTAATGTCCCGTCTTCATGTATGCGAAGTCCTGTCTGCATGCCTGCTTTTGTCCTCTCTTTGAGTCTTCGGAATCTAACATCGGTGGGCAATGCCTCTTTAATTCGTTCCACAAGTGACGACTTAATTTTAAGATTAGCTAGCAAGCCACTCTGTCCTGGTAAAACAACCTCTATCTGAAGCTCCTGTAGATCTCTCAATAACTCGGGCTGCATCGTCAAGAAATAAGCCGTAGGCTTCTTGCTGAGAGCGTCTGCTACGACATTCGCCTTTCCCGGATGATACTGCAGATCTATATCAAAGTCTACCATCAATTCAAGCCAACGTCTCTGCCTCATGTTGAGCTCCTTCTGAGTATATACATACTTCAGACTCTTGCGATCAGTGAAGATTTCTACCTTCTCCCCATAAAGATAGTGCCTCCAAATCTTCAGTGCAAATATAACTGCTGCTAGCTCCAGATCGTGTGTTGGGTAGTTCTTCTCGTGGACCTTCAACTCTCTCGATGCATAAGCAATGATTTTACCATGTTGCATTAAAACACATCCTAGTCCACTACCTGATGCATCAATGTAAACAACAAAACCTCCTGACCCTGAAGGAAGAGTCAAGACAGGTGTTGTTGTTAATCTTCTCTTCAATTCTTCAAAAGCCTTCTGGCAGTCTTCTGTCCATATAAACTCCTGGTCTTTACGTGTCAACTTCGTCATAGGCTCTGTAATCCTTGAAAAATTTTCTACAAACCTTCGATAATATCCCGTAATTCCAAGAAAACTTCTCACCTCTGCAACTGATGTGGGTGTAGGCCAAGTCTCTATTGCAGCAACTTTCTCTGGATTAACTGAAAGTCCTTCTCCTGAAATGATATATCCCAAGAAAGACACTTTATCCATACAAAACTCAACTTACTGAGTTTGGCATATAACTTCTCCTGCCTCAAGGTCTCTAACACGATTCTGAGATGCTCCTCGTGCTCTTCGTGGCTCTTGGAATATATGAGGATGTCATCAATGAACACCACCACAAATTTATCCAAGAACTGATGAAAGACTCTGTTAATTAAACTCATAAACACTGCTGGCGCGTTGGTTAAACCAAACGGTATTACCAAGAACTCATAATGTACATACTTGGTCCTGAAAGCTATCTTCGGTATATCCTCCTTCCTTACTTTGATCTGATGATAGCCGGATCTAAGGTCAATCTTCGAGAATACCCTAGCACCACTCAATTGATCGAATAGATCATCAATACGTGGTAAGGGATACCTGTTCTTGATGATCACAACATTTAGTGCCCTGTAGTCAATGCACAACCGTACTGTTCCATCCTTCTTTGGCACAAATAATATGGGTGCTCCCCAAGGTGAAACACTGGGCCGAATAAATCCCTTCTCCAGAAGATCATTAACCTGTTCCTTCAACTCCACTAACTCCTTAGGTGCTAGCCGATATACTAATGAAGTGATAGGCTCTGCTCCTGGAGTTAAGTCTATAGTGAATTCTATTTCCCGATCAGGCGGTAAACCTGGAAGATCATCAGGAAATACATCCACAAACTCGGATATGACTCTTAGGTAACATGTCTCCCCTTCTACAGATAGTACCCTAGGAGTAGGCTGAACTCCTTGCTCTATTGCTCCTCGAAGAAACTCAAATTCTGGATGTCCAAGCGGTCTAAATATAACACGTCCAAGTCGACAATCAAGAGTCGCATGGTACTGACTTAACCAGTCCATACCAAGTACAACATCATAATCCGGCATAGAAAAGATTAGGAATTAAGCTCGCATCTCTCTTCCACAGACTACTACAGAACAGGATCTACAAACGTCACTAACCAGAATAATTCTACCTCCCGTAAGAATTCTCTTCATCTTCGGAAGGGGTGCGGTAGCTACTCTATGGGTGGCTACAAAGCTAGCCGCTATAAATGAATACGATGCTCCAGAATCAAATAAAGCTACAGCTGGTAATGAAGCTACTAAAATAATACCTGTGATAACTTCGCCTGCAGTAGCTTCCTCCTCAACAGCCAAAGTGAACGCCTGTCCTCGTCCCTGAGCTGGACCTCTTTGCTGCTGAGCCTGCTGAAATAGGGCTGCCTGTGGTGCCAGTGGTGGTCTCTGTTGGTAGCCTCCTGTAGCTAGTGGTCTGACCCCTCCAGCTCCTGTCTATAGTGCTCCCACTGCTGGATAAGCTGGCCTTGGTGCAGGTAACGCTAGTCTTGGTGCTCCCTCTCTATGTTTAGTGCAGTCTCTGGATAGATGCTGGTTAGATCCGCAAAGCAAGCATAGTCCCAACTTGCGCCTGCATTCTCTCTCAATGTGTCCTACCTTGCCGTAGTAGTGACAAGTAGGAAGAGATATGGCCCTGTGTGCTGCTCTATCTGGCATACTCCTCTGGGATCGTTTTGCAGAATTCCCATGTACTGTCCTGGATGGTGCCGATGTGATTGGCCTCTTCAGATTTGACTCCCTTCTAGCGACGCGCTCCATACGTCATGCTGCTGCGAGGACGTCGGTATATGATGTAGGTGCGACCGATCCAATCAATCTCTGGAGCTCAAATTTCAGTCCGTCAAAGAACTTCTCAGCTTTCTCTTCCTCTGTCGAAATCAAGGTTGGGGCGAAGCGACTGAGACGAATAAATTCTGCGTTGTATTCTTCCACTGTCATATTGCCTTGGATAAGGCGGTTGAACTTGTCTCTGAGCTCTGACCGTACAACTGCTGGAATATACATCTCTCGGAAGAGTCTGGAGAACTCTTCCCAAGTGACTCGGTCCTGTCCGAGCCTTCTTTCTTCTGCTAACCACCAATGATGTGCATTTTCAGTCAACTGCATCCTCACTGCAGTCATCCATTTCTCCCTTGGAAGTTCAGCTGCTTCCAACTGGTGCTGTATGTTCGTAAGCCATTCATGAACTTCTGTTGGCCCCTCTTTACCAGAGAATGTACGAGGCTTGAGCTGACAAAAATCGGTGATAGATCCTCTGCCTCCTGACGATGGGCCTCTTACTGAATCTACTGTTGGACTTGCATCATGGCATACATCATCTGAAACATCTGTTGCCCGTCCATGGCTTGTCCTGGCAGGAAAACTGGCATCTGTGGAATGAACTGTGGTGGAGGTAGGATGTCATCTCTCCGGAACCTTGGATTAGGCTGGCCGGTTTGATTGCTCTGTGATGTTTGTCCTCCGTTGCCTGGTGTCACTCCGTTTATATAAGTAACCACAGTGTCGTGTGGCGTATCCAATGGAATCTCATCTCCGTTCCTGTGATCCATTACTCTGCAACCAAAAGATAAACTATAAGAACGCACAGAGAAATCAACACAGGATGCAAATTAAGTAACAAATTTGAGTTCGATATAGAGTTCAAAATGGTTCAAACAATGGATGAGATCCTATAACTTATCATATCCTTAGGGCAGGTTGGTTCGGTCCCTAAATTAAAATCGAATAATTTAGTCGTAGACCTGCATAAACCATGTCACGCCCCAGTCCCAAAATACCGAGGGACCAGATACGTGGCAATGGCCAGCAGCACGCACCGATGGACAAACCCAATTTAATGGATCCATCAGGACGTACTTAAGCTGTAAAATAAGTCTACGACAACATGGTACATCTAATCTCATCCACACAAGATATAAAATATGATCCACAGAATATAAGGAATGTAAATCATCAACCAGTCTCAACAAAGTGCTTCGGGGAACAACCCGATAAAATATCTGATACAATGGTCAACAGACCAAAATATAAATGACTGAAATAAAGTAACTACTGAGCATAAAACATGGATGCTCAGGAAAAGTCTTTGGCTATCACCTCGTCCTCGGATGTCGGTACAGCTCCTGTATCTGCTTCTGCTCCGGTCCCGTATACCTCGGGATAGATCTCGTCTGCAAATCCTGGGGACATAATCCGGATCCAGGTCCTCAGGGGACATAGCAAGGTACAGAAAATACAAGCCAAAATAAATGCAATACAGCAAATAATAAAATAAATAGGGTAAGTAAGTAACCATCTATGTGAAATACAAGTGAGAGCATCAAGAGTACTCAGGCTGAGCCACTACAAGCTCTGTGTCGGGGAGCCGGTAGCCGTAATAACACGTAATGTGCCTAGCTCTGCTACGAGAGTCTACGACCTCACAATAGTAGTAGATATATATATGAAACAGCCTGTAGCCTGTGTGTCTCTCTCCACCCAATATAACCACGCATATCATGACCATAACGTCTCATGTCCATGTCAAGCGGGATCATAGCTAATACAACAAGTCATAATGTATCTAAGAATATAGTATCTCTGTCAAGTCCTGTATCCTATACAGAATCACCATGAATATCTCAGGAAGATCCTGTCTCATGAATAGTGTCAAGTGTCCTGGGTCATAGTGTACTCGGTAAGACAAGTACGAGAATATAAAGTGTCACGAATGTCCATCTCTAGATGATAATACACAACGCCGCGTACGGTGTTGGCACCCGACTATTAATCGGACGCTAAGTAAGTCACACGGTCCTAGGTTAAGCATGCACAGCAATATAAATGAAGCAAGGAAAATATGTAACAATACTGCAGAGTTTGGCAAGATACACTTACCTAGGGTTTGAATACCAACAATCGTCCCTGTATCAGTGGATCCTGTGGGTACTCCTCCAAAAGCTGTAATAAACATCACCAACAGTCTCAGAAAATATCAAATAGCTAGAAACGCCTGTCCTTAAGTCCAATTTGGACACAAGGGCAAAAATAACATTTTTGGGCGAAAGCGGGATCCACATGTGGGCCACTTTGCACCGAAAAGCGTGTCAGGGTCAAAAGTCTCCAAATTTACCAAACTTAGTGTCAACAAGTCAGAAACGATGATACGAACCCAACGGAACTTTCAGAATTGGATTTCGATGAGCCAATCACAAAATCGTCCGTCAAGTGGAGCCTGTGGGGCCCACAATACGCGATTTTGTTAACTTTCTCAGAATTGAACCAAACTTGGGTCACAGGACCAGCGTATTACTATGAGTCCGATGGCGCAAGTTTTGTCTTAATCCGACGTGTGTACACAAAGTTACAGCATATTCCAGAATGGACGGATACGGGGCGTTGTCGGCGGATACGCGTTGATTTCGGTGTGCACGCACATCCAAATCAGCTTCTGGAAAATCCCACACGTCCGTATCAACGCCGCACACATTTCGGTAAAGATCGCGTGCGACCAAGTCGTCCTGTTTGGCGGGACGCACTCAGTTCCGGGGTAAAACAGGGCGTTGTTTTTCCTATTTTTGGATCGCGGTTTGCGATCACCACAGGACGCGATGCACCGAGCGGGTTGCACGGGCACCTTGAGGGTTACACAGTCTACGCGTTGCAACTGACGGAATCGAAAACAGAGTTACGAGGTGAGAGAAAATATTACCTGAACTGGGCTCCGAGAAGTCTGAATTCTCGTGTCCTGGTCGTCTACTGTGAGTCCAGGCTAGGGTTTCTGATCGTGTCCGATTCAGGGGCTGATGTGTCCATGTTCGTGGGCGGCCGAAGGTGGCTAGGGCTTGCTGTGCTCAGCGGGTCGGAGAAGGGCCAAGCGGAGGCGGCGAGAAGTCGGGTCGGCTGTGCGGTGGAGTCGAGGGAAGGGGTTGAGGATGTTGTCGGTTCTAGGGAGAGGAGATTGGGGATGCGGTGGGTGGAGTCGGGGAAGAGGGTTCATGCGGCGGCCTGGCGGCAGCGGCATGGTGGTGGAGGCCGAGGTCGGGTGGCCTGGCGGCGGGCGGCTGTGATCAGGGGAGCTGCAGCGAGGTCGCTGGGTGATGGGGGAGCGGCGGCGTCGTTCAGGGCGCCGCGGGTCGGAGGAAGGCGTTCATCGCCGGGGAGAACAGAGGGAGGTGGAGGTCGTCGAGGGCGCGTCTAGGGTTCCGGCACCGGGGCACGGAAGAGGGATGTGCAGAAGGCGGCGGCGGGTTCCTAGGGTTTCGGCTGGGCACGCACGCCAAGGGGGGATTTTATACACTGCTACAGGAATTTCGGCGGGGGCTAGGGTTTCCACTTGGGTTTCGGGTCCGGGTCGGGTTTGGCTCGGATCCGACCCGACCCGACCCAATATGCTGGGTTGGTTCAGTCCAATCCGCGGTTCGGTTTGGTTCAGTCAGATTTGTTTCGGTTCAGTCGAATTTGGTTTGGTTTATATATCCAATAGCTTTTAGGGCTTAAAACGCGTTTTCGGAGTCCAATAAATTCACCGAAAATTATCCTATGTCCAATTTTCTATCTTACACCATAAAATATTATTTTCATAATATTTTAACATCAATTAACTGCATTTAAAAAATCCTTTGATCATAATTACCTTGGGTCTTCATCCAGAAAAATACCAAAAAATTGAGGAAAAATTATATTAAAATTATACTAAAAAATCAGGGTGTTTACAAATGTACTGATGTAACTTGTTGCCTTTTTCTGAGTCATCGTCTGTACGGATTCTGAAGTATCTCAGGATGATGAGTGAGGTGTCAGAGCTTCTGACGGACATCGAAATCTGTGTCTGGGGGTTTTATGCGACCACCCTGCTCTGTGGTCGTTCTGGTCGCATATAGGAACTGCATGAAGTCTAGAACGCATTGGGCCAGAGACGCATGGAACACATGAAGTCTGGGTCGCATTGGGCCAGAGACGCATAGATATTTTATCGTTTTCTGTATTCGTGGAATATGAACAGCTGTATACTGCCAAAAGTAATTATGACGAAACTGTCAGCACATATTCCAATCAGCGAAGTAGGATTCGAGGCGGTCAGAATGATTGTCTATTTTGTCAGAGTCATAAATGCTCTGATATGACTGTAGGGATGATGCGTCATAGGACAGTATGCATTTTGGCTTGTCATATGTCCGATAGCGTCATGCGTCCGCTGCTGTTATGCGTCCACCACAATAATGCGTATCTTACTTATTTGTTGACTGTAAACTGGAGCGCATGGAGGAATTTTCATGCTTTTACACTACTCATTGCACAGTTATAGATGAATAAGTTTTAGATACAGCTAAAACATAAAATAGATATATGCATAGCGTACAAGCACGCAATAATATGATCGTTCACTAATTTTGTGTGACAAGCATAAGTGTTCCAAGTTTACTTCTTATTATCTTAACTCGGTTATTATTATCATTATAGTATCGTCGATTGGAATGCACAAACGAGTCCGATTGTTAAAGTGAATACTTGGAAGAATGGCGCTTATCGAAAGTAAGGCCACTCACAAGTTGGTGAATCGGGAAAAAGAAATGGGAGATCTTCAAGACTCCGCTCGCCTGCAGGATCACCTGCACGCATCAATAGATGATCAATATCTCAAGCCTCGGTCTCCTAGAGTTCGATACGAAAATGTGAAGTTCAAAGAACGAAGACAATAAATCCATCGAAACCGTTCAAGAAAATACAAGTCACAAATCCAACAAGAAAGCAACCAAGCGGCATCAAAAATGGACAAAAAAACTAGCACAATGGAAAGGCCCCTCGTGACTCTGCCGTCGAGTCATTCCTTAAGGCACGATCCGCTGAATGTGGGACTTGATTCCGAAGAAACCAATCCATAACGAGGAAAGGATCTTGATTCAATCTGTCCCGATCGAAAGATACCAAGTATTTCTTAGCCGTGCTCCCCGAAAAGGGGGATCGGGGCATTACATTCTGGCCGAATGGAGCATTCGAGAGTGGTGCCTTCGGACGTGGAGCCTTCGGGCTGGGTTGGTGGTGCCTTAGGACATGGAGTCTTCGGGCTGGGTTGGTGGTGTCTTCGGACCGAGATGTAAGCCTTCGGGCTGGATGGGACCTTCGGGATGGGTGGGACCTTCGGGCTAGGAATTGTATATATTGGCCTTCGGGCTGGATTTTGATAAACCTTTGGACTGAGTTTTAACCTCTCGAAGGGTCCTGAATAAAATTTATATATATGATCCGGATCAAGAGCTCCTTTTATAAAGCTTCTTTTGTAGCCGTTGGATCTTCTTTAAGTCATCTAATTTTGATCGTTGTTCAAATCAACGATCAAAGTTAGATGACTTATAGAAGATCCTACGGCTACAAAAGAAGAAACGTTTAGGAGCTTTATAAAATGTGCTCTTGATCCGCGTGTGTGTGTGTGTATATATATATATATATATATATATATATATATGCGTAGGAGAGGGGTTTGATAATAGCAATAATGCTAAGTTTACTACCAAATACGTACAACCTTTTTACAACCCTCTATACCCCCCTGCTATGTGGGCCACATTCGGACCCACCTCTCTCCCAATGAATGGCTGTCACGTGATATTTCTGCCACGTGGCGATCAACCGGACAGCCACCGGACCCACCTCTCCCTCCTCCTTCAATGGACGGCTGTCACGTGGCGGTTGTAAGAAGGTTGTAAGCATTTGGTTGTAAGCATTTGGTTGTACGTTTGTGAAAATAAAGTTCACGGCCTATAAGGTTTTCTATTATAAAAAAGATAAAAAATGTTGATAGTACGAAATGTAGTATGAGGTGCTTGTTTTTAGTTTTGTAGTATTTGTGCACTTAATAATGTCATATATCATTGTTGACTTTCTTCGTACTTATTGGCATGTTTTAGACTTACTGAAAAGAATGAAGCTAATTTTACTGCCAAACTTGATTGTAGATTTTTTCCAACAGTCACGTGACCATCGTAAAGACTTACAGTTAAATTTGATTATAAATATAGCATTGCTCTATTGAAAATAGAGTTTGAACTAAGGATAGGAGTCTATTATTTCAAAATTCTCCATAATTACATAGGAGTCTTTTATTTCTAAATAGAGTTTAAACCAAGTAAATTATGGTATTTTTTTATCTTCTTGATAGAAGAATATTATGGTGATTCTTAGAATATGAAAAAGAATTAACAGTTGTGTATTATGTATTCTTGATAAGTAATCAAGGCCGATGGTTAGGTTGTCCGAACAGGAATTTATTTTGGTTGTTTCCTGATTTTTTTTTTTTTTTTTTTTTTTTTTTTTTTTTTTTTTGAGGGTCAGCTGTGAGTTCAATCTTTTACATGTCATATTGGATCTTAAGATTGTTCTAAGCAGAAGAAGTTGTTCAAGTCTGAAATCTTATCGAATTTATTCCGAAATCGGTCCTGTAAGTAAACCATGTATATTATACCTTGACTTTCTCTAATTCTTTGGTATCCTTCCTCAGGGACGGATGCAGGAATTTAAGAGAGGATGGTCAACCTCAAATGTTAAAAAAATCAAAAATAAAAACTCATACTAAAAAATAGCTCCATGGATCAAACACGTTGGTATCAAATACCATAGTCTACAAGAATGTGTTATCACTGTATTGAAAGTTGAAACTTTCTTAGGAAAATAATCTAAATAGTATATGTGCAGATAATATTTATTTTTTGTTCTTATAAAGTGACAGCACCTAACGAAGAAAAAGCTGCAAATGTGAGCATGCCAGTTATGAATTTGATATTTAGAATATTTATGATCCAACTGAGCTGAATATAGTAACAAACATAATTATACCAACCTGAACCTGAATGCTAGGAACAATGTCTTAGGAATTGAACTAAAAAATCTGATTTGAGTTGAATCTTGCCCATTCCTCCATTTTCTTTAGAAATAGTTGATCTTGAAAATATCAATTTATATTTTTAATGGGAGATGTCATGAGAAACTAAAACTTAAATAGTTATAGTTGGGAATAGAAGCGCAACTTGAAAGAATATTGATTCTCACAGTACATGTAAATAAAAATTTGTATGAACTGATGCAACATTGATAGATGCTTTGCTGAAAATATAGAATAAGTGTGAGATAGAGAACAAGAGAATAACTTAATTTCAAAGACAGTCCTAACTTGAGGCTTGGCACAGTGCCTACACCAATTCTTTGAAATTCTCTTTCGAAGATTTGCTACTGCTATTGATAGTGATAGGTGTAGAGGGTAGTCCTGTACTCACAGTGTACGTAGCAGCTGTGAACTGTGTACATTGTATTGTGTATTGTGCAGTGTGTTGGGTCATTTCAGCTACGTACTATATTACAGTAAAAAATAATGATTTAAAATTTAATGGACCCTTCCTAAATATTAAATCAAGACTTTGAATGCAAGTCACTAGTCATCCATAAGCACCCTACCTAATTTGGTACCCTTCTGGACTTGCGTATTAAGTTACCACCAATCATCGTACTCTACCTAATCTGCATTGGGTTGTCACCAATCGTCACAATCGTCGTACCTACTTTGTATTGATTTAGGGGCTGTCGGTGTCTTTATTTCAAAAAATTCTTCATTACCTATTTAATAGTTGGACTAATTAGAGTATAGACCATGGACTTTATATCAGTTTAGAGTTTAAGTTTAGATCATGGACTTTATATCAGTTTAAAGTTTAAGTTCTGATTTGTTTAATTAGAAAGTTTAGACCATAGACTTTTAATATTTGATTCATTTTCTTTCTGTTATATCTTTTCTTACATGATTGACAATAAAATTTTATTATATAGATTATGAAAAATATAATGGAAAAAATTTAATAAATAATAAAAATTTAGTATCTAAATTTTTTAATTGGACAAGTCAGAACTTTTCTAGGTTGTTATAAAATTTAGGGTCTAAACCTCTAATTAACCCTGAATAGTTTGTATTATTAATTGTTCGTCCGACATGTCTGGTGGAATTTCATCGCTTTGTCAAAGGAAAAAAAAAACTATGGAAATTAAATGATGGATACTTATCCGATCAATTACATTGTTTGATACCATAATGCAACCGGACATTGACTATTTTAATTTGTTCAATAGGTTGGTTGGACGATGTACGAAATAGATGTTGTTTTCTCTGAGCTTCTGTAGAGTTTTTGGATGTTTTGAACAAAAATTAAAATAATATCCCTCTTAAAAATACTAGTAAATTTATGTATATTACACGTAAAATAATTTTTTTCTTGTGTATTAATATAAAATTATTTAAATATATTTATATTTATATTTTAATTAAAATTTGTTATATATTTTATTATACTTTAGTTATAATTAAATATGGATATATTTCTATTTTTTATAAAGAGTCTTTAAAACGGTTAGTT
>JAYESA010000015.1:33234383-33241883 GCA_036927795.1 Iris macrosiphon | reverse complement strand
AGAAAAGAAGAAGAAAGAGTGGAGAATTGAGAAGAAGAAGAAGAAGAAGAAGAAGAAGAAGTAAAGAAAAATGGGGGGGGGTTGTGTTTGGGTCTGGAAATGAGGTTAGGGGCCGACCATGGCAAGTATAAAGTAGGTTACATAATGCCAAAAGACCAAAATGCCCTCTCCTTTAGTCATGCAACTTGAATTTTGGGTTTGGGGTTCCAAAAGCACTCAAACTAACTCATAATCACTCCAACTAACTAAAATAAAATATAATAATAATTCTAAACCCAAAAATAGGTCTCACAAGGGTGTGAGTTGGGTCGGACATGAGCCCACTAGGGTCTGACACGGGTCCAGACTAGCCAAAACCCTAAAACAATCAATAGAAAAATAATATAATCAACAATTAAAGATAAATATAAATAATTATAAATAATACATAATTTACCAAATAAAAATAAAAAAATAATCCTATTTTCTAGAATTGGGTAGTGACAAGCCTACCCTCCTTAAAATAATTTCGTCCTCGAAATTAAAAGACGAAACTAGGACAGGAATGCAAGGAAAAGAAAAGAACCATACCTCAGGGCTCAAAAAGATAAGGGTATCGCTCGCGCATTTCATCCTCCCTCTCCCAGGTCGACTCACCTGGAGAGTGATGCCTCCACGCGATGCGAACTAAGAGAATAGTCTGGTTCCTCAACGCCTTCTCCCGCCGATCCAGAATCTCCACTGGCTGCTCTGGATAGCTAAGGGTAGGGCCCACCACGATCTCTGAGTGATCCAATACGTGACTGAGATTCGCCATGTACCGTCTCAACTGCGACACGTGAAACACATCATGAACTCCCTCTAGCGTAGGCGGCAAATCTAGCCTATACGCCACAGCGCCGACCCTCTCAATGATGCTGAAGGGTCCGACGAAACGTGGGCTAAGCTTCCCGTCTCCACCGAAGCGAATAGTGCCCTGTGTCGGAGAAATCCTTAGAAACACCAGATCACCAACCTAGCACAAACAAGGTCTCAGCACTTAATCTAAAACAAGCAAACACAAGAACAAAATCTAAATTCTAAGCTATACCTCGAACTCCAAAGGTCTCCGGTGGCTATCGGCCCAATGCCGCTGCCTGTCCTACGCCACCCGAAGTCTATCTCTAATGAGCTTGACCTTCTCTGCTGCATCAACCACCATCTCTGGGCCAAGCAAAGCTCTCTCGCCTACATCATCCCATGATAACGGAGTACGACACCTCCGTCCATACAACGCCTCGAAAGGTGACATCTCGATACTGGCTTGGTAGCTGTTGTTGTAAGCAAACTCTAACAAGTGCAAGTGATCCTCCCAAGAGCCTCTTAAATCCAAATCACAAGTGCGAAGCATGTCCTCGAGTGTCTGAATGGTCCTCTCTGACTGACCATCTGTCTGTGGGTGATATGCAGTACTAAACTTGAGCTGGGTGCCCAAGCTAGCCTGCAG
The DNA here is from genome assembly GCA_036927795.1 of Iris macrosiphon. Classification (NCBI taxonomy): domain Eukaryota; kingdom Viridiplantae; phylum Streptophyta; class Magnoliopsida; order Asparagales; family Iridaceae; genus Iris; species Iris macrosiphon. The sequence continues at coordinate 33,240,418 of JAYESA010000015.1, read as the reverse complement.
ACTCCTCCAGAAATACGAAGTAAAGCGACTGTCCCGGTCTGATACTATGCTCATCGAAACTCCATACAGTCTGACTGTCTGGCGCACATACATCTCTGCTAGTCTCTCCGTAGACGTACCCACTTTGAATGGTAGAAAGTGGGCCAATTTGGTCAACCTGTCTACGATGACCCAAATCGTATCCTTCCCGCCTGGAGAATGGAAAAGTCCAGAAACAAAATCCATGGTCACATGCTCTCATTTCCACTCCGGAATGGGTAACGGCTGGAGCAAACCTCCTGGCCTCTGCCTCTCCACCTTCACCTGCTGGCACACTAAGCATCGGGATATGAAACGTGCTACCTCCCACTTTATCCCGTACCACCATACATGCTCTCTCAGATCTCTATACATCTTGTTGGCACCTGGATGCATAGAGTACTGGGATCGATGCGCCTCCTGAAGAACCTCCTCGCGCAATGACCCACTCGGCACACACAACCTGGTACCGTGCCGCAAAGAACCATCATCAACAATGGTGAAGTCATCTGATAATCCCATCTGAACCTGCGCCCTGATGCTCCTCAGGGACTCGTCCTGAGACTGTGTAGCCCTGATCCGGTCAACCAACCCTGACTGAATCTACAGTCCCCACATCTGCATCTCAACTCCAGGCACTATCACCTCAATGCCCAAGCTCTCTAGATCTGCCAAAAGATAACGATCTGTAGTCAGGCACATAGCTACTGGATACCTGCTCAGCGCATCCGCAACTACGTTCGCCTTTCCTGGATGGTACTGTAATAATATGTCGAAGTCTTTTATCAACTCCAACCATCTCCTCTGCCTCATGTTCATCTCTTTTTGGGTAAACACATACTTCAAGCTTTTGTGGTCAGTGAAGATCTCCACACGCTCTCCGTATAAATAGTGTTTCCACAACTTCAGAGAAAAGATGACCGCTGCCAACTCCAAATCGTGGGTAGGGTAGTTCTTCTCATGAGGACATAATTGCCTAGAAGCATAGGCAATCACCTTCTCATTCTGCTGCAACACACAACCCAGTCCCTTCCCCAATGCATCACTATAGATAGTGAATCCTTCAGATCCTGATGGCAACGTCAACACTGGAGCTGTCGTCAACCTCCTCTTCATCTCACCAAAGGCAATCTGGCACTCCTCTGACCAAACAAACTCCACGTCCTTCCGGGTCAGCCTAGACAACAGCTCTGCAATCCGGGAAAAATCTTGAACAAATCTCCTGTAGTAGCCTGCCAGTCCCTGGAAACTTCTGACCTCTGCTACTGAACTTGTAGCACACCATGCCTCAACTGCCATGATCTTTCTCCAGTCACCACATGACCAAGGAATTCAACCTTGTCAAGGAAGAACTCACACTTCGAAAGCTTTCTATAAAGCTTCTCCTTTCTGAGAGTCTCCAACACTATCCTCAGATGCTTCTCATGCTCCTCTGGGGTCTTCGAATACACCAAGATGTCATCTATAAACACCACCACAAAATTGTCTAGATACTGATGGAATACCTTGTTCATCAGATTCATGAATACTGTCGGGACATTAGTCAACCCAAACGGCATCACCAAGAACTCATACTGTCCATACCTGGTCCGAAAAGCTGTCTTTGAAAAATCCTCCCTCCTGACCTTCACCTGGTGGTAGCCTGTCTTCAGATCAATCCTGGAAAACACTCTCGCTCCACTCAACTGGTCAAAAAGATCATCAATATGCGGCAGCGGATACTTGTTCTTGATTGTGAGGTTGTTCAGAGCCCTGTAGTCGATACACATCCGTATCGACCCATCCTTCTTCGGCACAAAAAGTACCGGAGCACCCCACGGAGAAGAACTAGATCTGATAAATCCCTTGTCCTGAAGCTCATCCACCTGCTTCTTCAACTCTATCAGCTCACTGTTGCTGACTCTATAGACGTGCTGGGATATCGGCTCCGCGCCTGGCACCAAATCTATAGAGAACTCCACATCTCTGTCCGGAGGTAACCCTGGCAACTCCTTCGGAAAGACATCCATGTACTCCGCTATCAGTGGATGTAGCAACCTCGGCTCTACCACCAGGGCTCTGCAGAAGACTCCCTCGCTCTGCTCCGCTGCTCCTCTGGCAAACTCAAACTCTGGCTCACCCGGCGGACTAAACAACACTCTGCCTCCACGATAATCTATACTAGCATAATGCATACTCAACCAATCCATCCCGAGTACAATGTCGTAGCTCGGAAGTGGCATTATGAGTAGGCACACACTCAACTCTCGGCCTCCCAAGGTAACTCTCTGGTCTCTGCAGACATCACTGACTAGGATGATGCCACCGTCACGCCCCGATCTCCCGCAGGCAAATCGGCCGTTCCCGCTAGGCGGGAATCACCCTCGCCAGCGCTCCCGCGAAACGATCGCTTAACCTATCCGGGCATGATGCCGCACGAGCGTGATCTACGCCCGTGCAAGGCCATGGTTCATTGGCTGGCGGATAGAGTTCTAAGCCACAGAGTCGCACAGATTGTCCGAGTGCAGCGGAGTTTAGGAACGCATAGCGATCGGTAACAGGTTCACTGAGTCGACAATATAGCGGAAGCATCGAAACAAGTAAAGTAATCTCTTTATTGATATGAAACATGTATTACAGGCGGCGTATAGCCGAGATTATAAGTCGCTCAAGCCTCTCTCTCTGAATCAGTAAAAGCGTGCCAAGTAGCTACAACTGTGGAATGATTGTACAGGCGATGGTCAGGCGACGCTCCAACATTATGTCTTGTATATGCGCTTCAGTCCCGGACGCACCGTTGCAAGGCTTCAGAGGGAACTCCTGGCCTTAGCACGCACGAAGGAGGCGTCCGCACCGCACGAGGTTCTCCCGCACCCTGCATACAAACTGGTGGATTATCAGTACATTGAATGCACTGGTGGGGAAGCTACTCGCCCGCTCGACAAATCCAAACACGTAATACAGGTTCCGTGCACAACTATTAAGTTGTCTTTCTAGTTGCCTTAGGATCAGTTTTATGCAGATATTGAATAGCCTAACGTGTCGGGCAGTGCGCCGTACGATGTTAGAGGAAACACGGCGAGACTTACCAACTTACCATCTCCTTCCCTGTCCAAGGCAAACATTGAGGCAAACAGTATAAATTCGAGCAGAGGCATGTATAGACATTCAGGAGGCAAGCATATGCAAACACGAGGGTCGTTTTACATGATCGTTCAGGTGTTCAGTTGATGCGATGTAATGACTCGCATGCGGATAGCCGCTAAGCGAGGATGACTTATCTATATGAACAGAAGTCGCTGGCATAGCCATAAAGGACCAGATTTGTAGTCTCAGGGTCGAGGATGAAGTACAAGCAATGAACACGATGGACATTGCACTTTATCCCGCCGAAACAGACTACTACTGTAGTCTCAGGGTCGAGGATGAAGTGCAAGCATACAGAAACGGAGAGCCTTGTACTTATCCTGCCGAAACAGACGACTACCAGAAGTTCCGTCTAGACCGGGTTGGCCCCAGTGCCCCGGTGACCGCCCGTGGAACGAGATCCGAAGATCACCTTTTACAAGTTGTCCGCGACATGCAAGTCAGGGTCTCGGGTCAGATACAGAAACAAGTTCGTGGCAGAATATATATATGAACAAGTCCGGTATCGAACGAGTTCGAACAGAATATATATATGGAACTTGTTGAGACAGGATTCAGTAGTTTGCTCCTCGAGCTGTAATCCAGGGATTTATTCATTCTTGGTGCAGATTCCCTGGTTCAGAATTTGCCTTGGTGACCTAACGGTCCCGGATACTTGCAGGTTCGTTCAGGCACGGAACGACTACTTAGTAGTCTTCCGGGGTTTGGATGAATACAAGGCAACATACAACAGACAAGCATGCATTTCTAAGGAACATAAGCAGACACGTTTGCTCAGGCCCGAAGGTAAGCCGAGAGATGAAATCGTTAGGGGACTTAGCATGCGAGGGTCTGAATATAAGCAGTATTTCATTTCCATGTTCTAGCAAGCAATATGAGTTGGGATTATTCCCTTAGCTAGGTGCGTTGGATTTATTAGCATGCAGGGGGTGATTCACCTAGCGACTAGCATAAACATTTTCAGATTTTATGTGTGCTGGCTAAGCAAAGACAAGTTTACCGTAGCCACCCACCTTAGCGATGATTCACCTCGGTAGAGCGATACGTCTGAGCGAGCCTCTGAAAGTCCAAGCCGGATTCCTGTAGGGGCAAGTCTGGATATCCTTTGCTTCTTGATCGAGGCAAAGCGGGTCGGGACAGCTGCACGATTGCCTTTTGAGACGGCAGTCCGCTTGAACTGAACGGGGTGTTACAGCCACCCCCGGTCGTGATCTTGCAGAGTTTAGCTAAAGGTTCAACAACAAGATAGTGTCTAACAACAAAAGATACAGACACAAAGCTATGGGAAGCACCGGAATAAAATAAAGCAAGTGATGGAATGGAATCAACAAGAACATAACCTGAGATCACATCACCAACGGGCTCGATCTCGTCTACGGTCAGGGCAAAAGCTCGCCCTTGTTGTCCTCCTCGGTGCCGCTGCTGGTGCTGGGCAAACCTCTGCTGCTGAGTCGGCAAAGGTTGTCCTCTCTGTTGTGCTGCAGGTGCTCTGGCTGGTCCCCTCTGAGCGGCTCCTCCGCCCTGAGCTGTACGAGCAAGTGCTAAAAGGCAATCCTTCAGCTGGTGATCTGCTGCGCCACATAACAAACATCTACCCAGCCTCTTCCTGCAAATGTCCCATCCGTGCCCCGGCTTCATACAGAAAGGGCAAATTATGGGCTATCTCTTACCCTACTGTTGTCCCTGCCTCTGCTGCTGGGGCGCCTGCCGGAAGGGCGCACGACCCTGACCCTGGTGTTGCTGAGTCTGCTGGAACGGCCTCTTGGCTGGGCCTGCACTATTGCCTGCTCCAGAAGCATCTCTGCTTCTCTTGGTCTTCAGTTCCAAGTCGTCTTCATCCCTCTGAGCGTCACTCACAATCTGCTCGAAGGTTGCCTCGCGGTCACTCCTAGTCAAGGACTTGACCGCCATGACCAAACCCTTACGGAACTTCCGCGCCTTTACTGCCTCGATCAAACCCTCAACAAATCTGCCCAGACGGCAGAACTCTGCTGTATACTCGTCTACCAGCATGCTTCCTTAGACGAGCGCCTCAAACTGGATCTCTAAACCACTGAGAGCCACATCCGGGAAGAACTTCTCCTTGAAAAGCTTCTTGAAAGCCTCCCAAGTCAGTCCCGGTACTGCTATCCTCGTATCTGTGCGGTACCAAGTAAGGGCAAGATCGAACATCTGGCTTCCCGCTGCCTCAATCTGCATACTGGCTGGGATCAGTGCCAGTCTAAAGATACCCTCAATGTGCTCGATCCAGTCGTCCGCGTACAGGATCCCCTCTGTACCCCGGAACTCCTTGGGTCGTATCCTCTGAAAGTCAATAATGGCGCCCGGCCTCGGATGTTGAGCCTGCTCTGCCTGTGGCTGGATCTGGTCCACTCTGTCTACCGCCGTCATGGCCACCTGGTGAGCATTCTCAATGCCCAACCTCATAACATCTGTCTGGCGGTACTGCGCGTCCATCATCTCTCTGAAGAACGCAAACAACTGCGTGGCATCAACTGGTGCAGGCGGTGGTGGAGGAGGTACCACCGGAATAACTGGTGTAGCTCTCGGATCGATAGGAGTAAGAGGATCTCCGAGAGAAATGGATGCTCCCTCGACCGCAGGAGTGGCGAGTGGAGCGGTAGCGGCTGCCTGAAGTCGAGCAGGACGAGAGGTGGCAGACCTCTCGGTGGCAGCTGTTGGAACGGTGCGCTGAGACCGTGTCTTCGGAGGCATCCTGAACACAGATCAAAAGAAGTCAATACGGTGCAAGATACGATATTATGATAGAAGGACAGTAATATTGCAAAAAAAAAAAAAATCAGGAAAATTAAAGATAGCAAAAGAAATCAGGAAGGGTCCTAGTTGTGATTGAGCATACTCTCTCTCAGCCTATATCCTATATCCTATTG